>JADBJO010004334.1:146482-161482 GCA_016801955.1 Conus betulinus | reverse complement strand
AGAGAGAGAGAGAGAGAGAGAGAGAGAGAGAGAGAGAGAGAGAGAGAGATGACGAGCGGAAAAAATATTCTTGAGACAAAACCATGGTTTGCTGATAGTTCGTAAATATGCGTGAACACAGAGTTTTCAGGATTCAGGATATAGGGACATGTGTTAAACACATAGCCATCTAGGCTTTTAATCGTCCCATCTTTGGATGATTTTTTTTTTTTTAAAGAATTAAATAGTATAGGTCACATAAGGTGATTTGTGATCGCTCAGTCTTTAGCGACGGGTTCAATCTTCGAAATCATATTTTATATCAACAGTCTTTGAAGGTGTTAGTATCTTGTCCGCATTTAATGTCAATGGGCAACATACTCCATAGAGGTGCAACACGGTTACTAAAATAGAATTTTCTTTTGTTGGTACGACTGTATTCAATAAAGTTTTTACTAGTACTATTTCTAGTAATGGTATAATTTGTTAATTTAAAGAAATCCTGCATTCTTATAATATCAATAAGCTTATCATTAAAAATCTTTAAAGCTTGAATTAAGTCTCCTCTAACTCTTCTAGCTTTCAATGAGGGGATATTTAAGTGCTTCAATCTGTCTCTATAACACAAATTCTCTGTGTACCATTTCAATTTGGGTAGATTGCCTTTCAAATATGGATACGAAATTACACTGCCATACTCAAGATGAGATCTTACTGGTGTCTTATATAAATGAATAAATGTATCTTTGTCTAGAAATGAAAATGTTCTTTTAATTATGTCAAGCATTTATTAGCATTCTTAGTTGTACTATGAATATGTTGGTCAAAGTGAAAGCTTCATCAAAAATTATTCCTAAGTCTTTCTCTTCTCTGCATTTATATCATATAGTATCTTCATATTTCGTTTTCATAGTGTAATCAGTATGTGCATGGGCTGGTTCTGCCTGTATGCATAACTTAATTAGTAGTGTTAAAATGTAAATTCCAGGTTTATGACCACCTAATTGACCTATATGAATCTTTTTGTAGCGTTTTATTATTCGCAGATATGTTATAAATCTTCGTGTCATCAGCAAATTTTTTACAATTACTGGCTATCAACTCTGGTTTATAAATATTGTAAACAGTACTGGACCTAATATACTACGTTTAGCCCATCCATGCTCTCAGCGAGAGGAAGGACGCACACTTGTCTCAAAAGCCCTCAACAAAATAACTTTGCTTCGTGAAGAAGGGCAGCTTCCTAGTGTTTATCTTAAAGTCAATAATGATTATGATTCCGCAGCAAAAACAGCCAGATCTTTCATCTGCGACAGTTGTTTTTATATCTGCATGTCTTCTCTGATCAAAGCCGTGAAATTATCTTTACTACTGAAAAACAAATTCAAATATAAGTGCTGCTTATGCTTGCTATTACCACTACACTACTGCTGACACTTTTAACAGAAACTTTTATGTTCATTTGAGATGCGTTCATTCAACCATATTTGTGTCATTTCCAACTGTTCGATGGGAGACAATCGCGATGGCATCTGTGTTGTTACCTGTGTTAGGTCCCCTCACTCTGCCAATCTTTCTGCACAAGTCGTAATTTTTTTTTGTCCTGAAAAAATCGAAATCAATTACTATTAAATAAATTGTAAATCACAACAAATTGTACTCTTTTGAAATGATATGTAGATGTATAATTAATTTTCACACGCAATATTTCCTTTTAACGACTTCTTCATACCACTTTGTGACTATCGTCCAGGAACTTGATAAAAATTGAATGAAAATGTGATACAAAACAGATGATGGAAAAACAAGATATTCATCCGTCAGAGCGCTATTCATAGCTTAAGCTCTGGCGGGAGCGAGGAGATGCATTGTGCTTTCTGTTCAGCATTGTGGTGCCAGTTTGTGCCCTGAAGTCTTTGTTTTGTTTCCATCGTGGATTCTTTCTGGGCTGAGTCAGTCTCTTCGGTCGGAAGAGAGACTTGCAGCGGGGCGGTGGGAAGATTGTAGTGCTAGCACCCCACAGTCCACAGAGATTTGCCAGAGGATCAAATTACTGTTCAGAGGGGAAGCGGCTGCAGCGATAAAACTTTGGCGGTTGAACTTTGGGTTTTTGCCTACGTTGCTGAACTGCTGCATGAAAGAATTGGCTTCGGAAATTGAGTTTCTGAGTCGGAGCAGACGCCCCAAATGACAATGCCGAGAGCTGGAGGGGTGCGACCCCCGCCCGTTTGTGCCGACTGTTCAGCTCCAGGTTTTTTTTCCTCCCCTTTCTTTCTTTGTTTATTTCAGAAATTGGTTACACAAAAAATTTGTAAGTCGTTATCATCAACAGCACTACATTCTCGTTACCTGTCAAAAGACCTGATAAAGTAACAAATAAACTGAAAACAGATAATAGCGTTATCATCCCCACTTCCTCCCCCGTTTCCTTAAGATCTGATAACATTTTTTTTTTTGAAAATTGATTTGAAAATATATGAGAGAGATTGATATATATATATATATATATAGAGAGAGAGAGAGAGAGAGAGAGAAGAGAGAGAGAGATGATTATGGAATTTTTAAATTGGGGGATAGATAGGTACATAGCAATTTATTTGAAATATGTATATTATGTCATATATATTTATATTGGATAGATTTATGCTTTTTTGGGGGGGAGGGGGGTTGTATGCTTGGATTGTTTGTTTGATTAATGGTATTTGTTAAATGTTGTAGTGAAAATGAGTTATTAACATTGCAACACACATTTTTTTAATAGCTAAAGAAGTTAATATTTAAAAAAGATTTATTATTATTATGTTTATTCTTCTTATTACCGTATTGTCTTCTTTCCCTTAAAAAAATAGTGTATCCAACTATATTCACATTTAGATCTTTAAAGAGGATAGTTCATTGTTAAAAAGACATTTTGTAGATCATTTTGTAAATTTCGTCGAGGTTCTGTATCTGTTCATCAATGTTTATCATCAGTATCTCATAGTCATATACTGAAAAAGGGCTGATTTTGATAGCTGTCGGTTTCAACTCAACCAGGAGGGTTTTCATAACTTAAATTTCATGCCACTATCATTAAAAATGCCATATATTGGTATTGATGCTTTGTTTTAACTTTGTGTTAGTGAGGAAAGGGGAGAAGGGGATGGTGATGAGCTTGGTGGGAGGCAGAGTGGTTTACAAGATGATTTTAAAGCCCTCATTTGAAACTGATGGGGATGTGTAGGGAGATTCTGAGAGGATGATGTAGTGCTGGGAGAGACTAAGTAGAAAAGACTGTTCAAAAGCAAGTGGAAGGGGAAACGATGGTGAGAGGGTCTGGGCCTGATGTATCTGATCAGAGACCTGTGAGAACTAAATTGAAGCCGTCACCTGGGGGTAATTACAGTGCCTCATGTGGAACTGAAAAAGAGGAGAGAGAGAGAGAGAGAGAGAGAGAGTGTATGTTGCTTAAAGCCCAGCAGACCACAATAGGTCAAAGTGTGGCTGTCGCCTTGTTGAAGTCCACTTTGAACTGGATTTCAGTTTAAAAGTTCACTCAGTGATGACTGGTATGTGAAAGTGAAACAAAATCAGCTAATATCTGGAATGTTTCTTTTGAGTTTTAGGTAGTCAGCAAACAGTGAACCATGTGAAATACACATTAGATGCAGTCGTAAAACACTTAAGTTCTACTTTACACAATATTTCCACTGCACATCATATAAAAAGAATTCAGTTTTTACCCCCTCTGGTAAGAAAAAGAATTAGTGGCAAGGGAGGCTAGATGAACACAGCTGTCACACCTACTCCAACAATCCATAATCACACTATTCACAGACCTGAATTCTGTGAACATGGTTCCAAATGTTGCTTACCTGTCTGATAAACCTGTGTGCAATGTTGACAGTCTAGACTTTGAATCAAGTAATTTTATGAAGCCGTATTGCTGTAGGTTTCTTCTGTGAAACGAGTTTCATGTAAACGCCATAAGATCTGAAGCTTTCACAGCAATGGTTTTCAGAAGATGCTGAAATTTGTACCTGGTGTGCAATCATGCAGTGTCTCAGTTTTTACCAAACATTGCTTCAGAGAACCTTTTTACATATATCCATGCCAGGATTTTATCTGAAGCCTTAACTTGAAATACGACCCTTTGTAACTTAGACATATGACTTTGAGTTGCATGGTGCATGTCATCATATCCAATATTATGAAAATATTGGTCTGCTTGAATCTTTTTATCCTGTCCAAAGTAAAGCTCATAAAAACACTCCAGACTTTTTCTTTTACCTTGAACACAGAACAGTGAATATACTGTAGACGTGTTTTTCATGTCACATTATATATATATATATATATATATATATATATATATATATATATATATATATATATATAAAAACAACATGATGATGATCACATGTGATGATATAACATGATGATGTCTTTTTCCCCACTTGTTTGGGTGTATTTTTGTTGCTTGTATCTTAAAGAGATAACTGCCACAATATCAGGAGATATACTGGATCGTGTTGATACAACTGATTTTTATTTGAAAAAAACAGCCAAAATCGGCCATGCTGAAATGGGACATCCGCCGATATACCGCAAACAACATGTCCCTACAGCCCTTGCAGAATCGTAACGAAAACTTGAACACATGAAATGATAACACTACATTTTCGTCAACGTTTTTGTCCTGAAACCACATTCACTTGCTCTTTAGTGAAGTCTGAGTCGAATCCAAAAGAATACTTGGTCAGATGTGTTTCGTCATGTCCCGGAGACATGCCCTTTTAACATCTCGCTACTGCTTTCTATTTTACCGGGTCCGATCCAACGTTTCGTATTTTTTTCAAACTGAGGTGTGTCATTGACACAGTAAATCCACTGATTTAGCGGTTTGGTCAGCATATTTTTCAAAAACAGAACAAATTTACCGTGCACTGGGCATGTCCGATCGACACCACCGACCTTTTGGGGATAAAAATATACCGCACTGCTTGTTTCAGCCATCTGCAATTTGTATCCGTTCGCCGGGTCACGTGTTCTTCAACGGACACAAAACCAGGAGCAGACGATGTCAGAAAGGCGAAGAATCAGTAAACGTTTATTCACAGCCACCAATGTTTACCTCGACACAACTGACACTTAGAATCACACATGCGCAAAATATAATGAAAACCATTTCTGATTGGCCTCGTGGTGAACGCTAACTGCCTTCAAGATATGTGCGAAACACTGCTGAACACGAAAGTGCCAACCGTTACGTAGGCGGCTTCGTTTCCCATCACTTCATTTGAATTTCCGTCAGTTCTGCTGTTACTACTGTCCCCACCGAGGAAATGCCAGAAATCACATCTGACACTTACGTTTTACGTGTAAGAAAGTAAAACCGATCACAAGCGATACAAATTAGGTTTGGTTGTTCTTATGCTTTGACGTTGTGGACCGTGATAGAGGGGGCGTCTCAATGGTCAGTTACTTCAATATGTAAACTCACAGTCGGTTGTGAATATTTTCCTAAAATTCTAGCATTGTGTTGTTCAAAATGTATCATTTTCATGAAAGATGTTATATCATATAATGCATAAAGTTGAGTGAAAAGTAAGAGTTTGATATAAGTTAACTGCTATTACTGCTAGAATGACTGATCAAGTCTAAAAATACAGTTTTAATTTGAAATCAGATTCAAGCGTTCTGTGTTGTTATCATTATCATTATCTTTTTTAAATATCTCATTCAACTGAAACTCCTGAGAATAATTTTCCATCCATAAGTCCATCCATAAGCCACTCCCACCCCACACACACACACACACACACACACACACACACACACACACATAATTTAATGTCCCGTCACACAAATTGGTGATTGAAGACATTTTGAAATGACCCTTTTTTTTTTATTTGAGAGTCATCATGAGAGAGAGAGAGAGAGAGAGAGAGAGAGAGAGAGAGAGAGAGAGAGACGTAGTGTAGTGTAATAAAAAAAATGGACAGAATCCACAAAGGGAGATGGAAAGAGAATTAAATGTTATAAGGAGAAAGCAGAAAAGAAACAAAAGTGTAATAAAAAAAAATGGAAAGAATCCGCAAAGGGGGATGGGAAGAGAATTAAACGTTATAAGGAGAAAGCAGAAAAAACGAAACAAAAATATGGCCTAACTGGATGATTTGTAGCGCTTAAAGATAAAACAAAAAAAAAAATGATTTATTATGCTGAATGATATATTTGACTACATATATGTACATTACACGATACAGTTCCCATGAGGCTGTCTTTTCCAATTTGCTTTGTAAACCTTGTAAACTTTTTTCAGTGTCAGTGCCAGTCAGACTGTAGCATTGTGCAAAGCTTTCTTGATTGTTTATGAACTGATCTGTTTAAAATTCAGTATCAAGTTGTTCCAATGAGCACTTCTGGTTTTCCCGCAAACATGTGGACTGCAGTGGCTCATATCACCAAAGCACCTGTATAAGGGGTTCTCCCTTCTATTTTTCATATTTGATCGACTTAAAAATGAATAACTAAGTATGGTTTGACCATCCTGTTTGCTTTTGAAACTGATCTTATTCATGTTTTTTTTGCATTGCATTTATACTTACTGTTGTAAAAAAAATATATTATCCACTATTCTTTTATGTCCATACAGGAAAGTGTTACAACTGACCCTTGTCCATTGTTTCAAGAATTAAAGGAACAAAAGATACACTGACTATTTGTGCATGCTTACTTTTTTTTTTGAAATGAGCAGGCTGACTTGTTTTATGTTCCTTAGCAGCTGTAGTGGATGTTTACATAATACACCATAATGTACAAACAGGAGCTGGTGTCAGACGTGATGACGGACATGAAAACTCTACCTCATTCTTCACTTACAAACTGACAGAACTGCTGACTTTTAACATCATCTTAGTAATATCATCCAGTGTTCAGAAAAGCCCCAGTTTCACAACCCTTGGTCTGGCATTGCTGCACCGTTACAGACATTTTTCATGTCCAGCAACACAACTGATTTATCACTGGGTGATCTGATATTTTTCATGTCATCAGAAAAAGAATAATACAAGTTATCTTTTTCATTCTATTTTCATGCATGTGAAAGATGTAACTTTCAAGAATTACAGAAATTTTTACCCGTTTCAAGTTTTGAAATTCTGTTACCGCAGATTCAGCCGTCAAGAATGAAGATGACATACTCAGTTACTGTTTCAAAGGTCTTAAAAACGTCACAGTCAGACCATGGAAAGAGGCAACTTGAAGAAAATATACTTTTTCTTGCTGCTGCACAGATCCGACATGGGCGTCCATCAACCGCGGTGTGCTGATCTGTGATGAGTGCTGCAGCGTTCACCGCAGCCTGGGCCGCCACATATCCATGGTGAAGTCTTTGAAGAAAGGACAGTGGAACCCCAGTCAACATGCTGTGAGTCCTGACATACTGCTTAGCAGGGAGGGGATGGGGTGGGCGCGTGGGTGATGACTTAGTGCTGCCAGATGGAAAATGAGGGAGAAATAGTATGAAGGAGTGGGAAGAGGGGATGGGGGCAGGAGAGTTTGGGTATGTGTGTGCAGGGGAGTGGGATGGTGTGCTAGAGAGAGGGAAAGGAAGAGAATGATGCTGTTGACAAATAGTGTAACTAAGAAGATTTCACTTAGTGCAGATTGTTGTGAACACTATTCATGCTTTCACATCATGTACAAATGGGGTTAAATCAGGTTTTGACCTAGAAAATAATATATTCCGAAAAATGTAAGAGGGTTTTTGAACATGTATGCAAAGGAAGTTAATCAAAAGGTGTGAACATTTAAAGAAAGTTAATCAAAGGGTGTGAACAAGTACTGATTTTACAGCAAGGGTTCTTGTTATAGATGATTTCAGATTAAATGCACTGAAGTGTTGGCTAGAACACACACAGGTCTGTAAAGAGTGTTTTCCCTTTACATGTCTTTGTTCACCAGTCAGCTAATCATCAAAGGCTTTATATAATTAGTTTGTTAAAAGCGAAATGCGGTTTGTTTTGCTTGGCTGTCAACATGGTAGGAGTGAATTGCAAGTAAATGAATGCTAGTTAATGTAGTGCAAAAATGGCAAAAGCAACGGAAACGAGGCAGAATATTGTGTCGAATTTCGGGTTTCCAAACCACCACACAAACCAAACACATCACCCAAAAGACTGACGAAACTGCTTTTGGCAAGTTTTACTGATGCAGCAACAACAGAGAAGACTGACAAGAAAGTTTTGAACAGCAATAGCTGACTGAGTTCTAGTGCTTGACACTGACAATAACTCAAGGCAGTGCACAGTTTGCACAGAGCTTGTGCCTTTTGTGGGTGTATAAAAAGTCTTACATTTTAACCCTGCTCATTAATTTGAATGTCCATTCTCCCATAAACTTACATGCATTCATGTTCACATATTTTTCACTGCTAAAATCTGATAGGCGTAAATGCAGATTTAAAGAGAAAAAAAAAAACAGCGTAAAGAAAATCATGATGTTGCTGATTCATTCAGATATGCATGCATACATGTGTCTTTCTATGAAGTGAATACGGTTAAAATTTGAACTGGTCATGATGGACTGTAGAGATGTGTGCAGGTCGTCGCCGTCATTACCATTGGCTGTTGTGTATGTGTGTGTGTGTGTGGTCAGCTGGTGTACCAGCTGGCAACCAACGGGGCCAACAACATTTGGGAGCATACCATGCTCGACCCCTCCCAGAACAGACACGGCCGCAAAAAACCTGGAGCCCGCGACCCTCTGCAGTGAGTCATTCATAGGTCGTAGTGCTTGTTCAGGTTCAGAGATGTGGCTGGAGAGGGGAGGTGGGAGGGGGGGGACCTGATGTGACTGTCCCATCCCATCACTAACCTGTTACAGTCTGATGATCCAGTCTGTCTACTCCCTTACAAACGTTACAGTCTGTCTACTCCGTCACAAACATGTTACAGTCTGTCTACTCCTTCACAAACCCGTCAACAGTCTGATGATCTGGTCTGTCTACTCCTTCACAGACCCTTTACAGTCTGTCTACTCCTTCACAAACATTGTTATTGTCTGATGATCAGGTGGGTCTACTCCTTCACAAACATTGTTACAGTCTGATGAATTGGTCTGTGTACCCCTTCACAAATATGTTACTGTCTTCTACTCCTTCACAAACATGTTACTGTCTGTCTACTCCTTCACAAACATGTTACTGTCTGTCTACTCCTTCACAAAACATGTTACTGTCTGTCTACTGCTTCACAAACATGTTACAGTCTGATGATCTGGTCTGTCTACTCCTTCACAAACATGTTACAGTCTGATGATCTGGTCTGTCTGCTCCTTCACAAACATGTTACAGCCTGATGATCTGGACTGTCTACTCCTTCACAAGCTTTGTTACAGTCTGATGACCTGGTCTGTCTACTCAGTCACAACATGTTACAGTCTGAAGATCTGGTCTGTCTACTCCTTCACAAACATGTTACAGTCTCTCATGACCTGATCTGTCTGCTCCTTCACAAGCATGTTATAGTCTGATGACCTGATCTGTCACCCCTTTCACAAACAATGTTACAGTCTGATGACCTGATCTGCCAACCCCTTCACAAACATGTTACAAAATTTAGAAAGAGAGAAGGTTAGTTACCACCAAGGACATCTACAAAGTACAGGACAAAACACTTTGTTTGTCAATGTTCTTGGCAGTAAATAAACCCCTCTCTTTCTAAATTTTGCTTCATTTTCCGCCCTCAGTCACTTCATTTTGAAACAAACATGTTACAGTCTGATGACCTGATCTGTCTTCCCCTTCACAAACATGTTACAGTCTGATGACCTGATCTGTCTTCCCCTTCACAAACATGTTACAGTCTCATGACCTGATCTGTCTTCCCCTTCACAAACATGTTACAGTCAGATGACCTGATCTGTTTTCCCTTCACAAACATGTTACAGTCTGATGACCTGATCTGTCTTCCCCTTCACAAACATGTTACAGTCAGATGACCTGATCTGTCTTCCCCTTCACAAACATGTTACAGTCAGATGACCTGATCTGTCTTCCCCTTCACAAACATGTTTACAGTCTCATGAACTGATCTGTTTTCCCCTTCACAAACATGTTACAGTCTGATGACCTGATCTGTCTTCCCCTTCACAAACATGTTACAGTCTGATGACCTGATCTGTCTTCCCCTTTCACAACATGTTACAGTCTGATGACCTGATCTGTCTTCCCCTTCACAAACATGTTACAGTCTGATGACCTGATCTGTCTTCCCCTTCACAAACATGTTACAGTCAGATGGTCTGTCTGTCAGCCTCATCCCTTTACAGAGATTTTGATGAGCAAATTTGCCAGTGAAAGTAAGAACTGAATGGCAAAATTGACTTTGGATGCAGTAAATTTACTTTGGATGCAGTGCGTGTGCAGGCGCACAGATGCACACACACACACGCATGCACACACACACGCATGCACACACACACAGATATACACACACATACACACACGCACAGAGGGAGGCACACATGGGTATATTTGAACATGTGCAAGTGCACAAATACACACATGTATACACACAAGGACACACACATGTGCACATGCACATGCACGCACACGTGCACACGCACATGCACGCACACATGCACATATACACACACGACGCGCATGCACAAACACATACACATAGACACAGAGGCAGCCATCCATGCAGCATGAGCACACACACACGTATACACACACACACACACACACACACACACACACACACACACACACACACACACACAGAATACAGACTCACTGAATTGTATAGCAGCCGTCATGGTAGTTATATCTCCATGTTTTTATTACCAGGGAATATTGAGTGGCTGTCAGAGGTAATGGTCTTAGATTAAATCATCCATTTTCTAATTATACAGCCTTCAACTGTTAGGATTGTTGTCATTGTTAGGATTATCATTCTTGAAAATCATCATTATCATTGTCAATGCAGATGTCGTCATTGTGGGGCAAAAACAATAGTTTCAGAATTATCATCAGTAGTAGGAAGAAGTGCTGGTTTCCTTTGAACATGAATTTCTTTTTTTTTTTTAACCAACACTGATTCTGTCCGTCATCATGAGCATCGATATTTTGAACAAACTGACACAGGCTGTAAACGGCTTCATAATCATAAATATTATTAATGAACAGACACTGACAGCAAAATGACGTCATTATCATTATTGATTTTATCAACAGACACTGAATGTAAACATCAGCATATCCTCATTGATATCAGTAACGAACAGACACTGACTGTAAAACATCACAAGCATCCTCTTTGACAGAATTAACCACATTGACACAGAGTGTAAGATCAGTTCTTTTAACTGACTGTTGTTGAAGCCACACACGAGGAGCCTTACAGTGGCTACGATTGGTGCTTTTGTTGACAGCCCCAACAAATCGGACTTCATTCGTGCCAAATATCAGTTCCTGTCATTCGTCAACAAACAGAAGGACAGCGATGCCAGCTCCCTGGATGATGTTAGCAAGGTAAATTCCCCTGGACAGGGACGGCATGGGTGACAGGGTGGTGGGGTGTGTGTGTGTGTGTGTGTGGTGGGGGGGGGGGTATATGCAAACTAATAGCATATATAATAAATATGTACAAAATTTTAATGATTATGATATGACAATTTTCTTATGTTTTACATCTTTCTTTCGCATTGTTTGCTTTTCTTTCTTTTTTCTTTCTTTTTTTTTTTTTTTACATGGGGAGGAAAGGGAGGGCGTCTTCTTACCTTTCATATCCCTCAGGATAGCTCAACCACGCACAGCACACACTGGTAAAGTCTCGGCAGCAGCAGTCGACAGGAGTAATCAGTATCAGCTCACCATCGGGCAACCCACCAGAGGAGACTGCACTGCTTTTAAGCCACCCTGGTGGTGTTGAATGGTAACCTGAATATGCTGGACATCACTGAAAAATACAGTACGTGACACACCACCCACCAAGCTCTTACTGATGATGATAACTGCACAATTAGCTATCAAAACTGTTCATCTGTATATGTTACATAAACTTGTCACAAAGCTGGTAACCAGTCTGAATTTTTATAATGTCAATGTCAGAAATTTAGAAAGTACTCCCAAAATCTAAAGGAAAAAAATCTAGTTGGAAAAAAATCCAGAATTTCAACAATTTGATTACAATTGTGGGGGTGGGCATGTGTGTCATTGTTGAAAAGGGATGATAAGGTATTGCAGAATGAAGTGTTGATGATGTTATGTGAATTTGGGCAATTACATGTACAGAAAATGCATTTTCTTTTGAAACCTCCTATTTGTCAGCCAAAAACATAAAGGAGTTGGAAGTGTTTTCATTCTTCAGTCAAGAGGCAAAGTGCCCCTTGTTCTCTCCACCCACCCCATCCATCCCTTGGTTCCAGATTTTGACCCAGAAGAAGCTGGCAGCTATGTTATGATCATAAACAGCGCATCAAGTGTCAAATTTAATTGCAGCGTGAATTAAATTCTCTTTATGTTCATATTAGGTCACAACTGTATGTTCAGCACAGTTAGGAAGGTGTTTTTTTTTTTTTTTTTTTTTTTTTTTTTTTTTTTTTTTTTTTTTTTTTTTTGGGGATAAGCCACTTTGAGAAAATGGGGGCTGCACTGTCAAAGGACTAGACATTCCAAAAGATTTGTAACATCCTTAGCTACTGTAATATTATAAAAGATTGAAAATAGACTTTCATGTGATAGACAATGAATATGATGTATTTAGAGGTTACAGAAAAGGTCCAAATATGACACTAATAAAAATGAGGTCAGTGGCTTTTCTGAGCATGTTGTGTGAAATCATCTTTGTGACCTGATGTGGGTTCATTCCATGGGGTTAGATGTTGTGAATTCTTGGAAGTAACAAAGTGTGTTACGGTGTATATTGACCTCAGTCGGTGTGGATGGATGCCTGTGCAGTGCAGCTTCTGTGATTTTTTTCCTTAGTGAAATGACAGATGTAAGTATGTGTGTGTGTGTGTGTGTGTGTGTGTGTGTGTGTGTGTGTGTGTGTGCTGGTTTACAGGAGCTGCATTCAAGCGTTCGAACAAACAATGTGGAAACCTGTCTCCGTCTGCTCTCTAAGGGAGCTGACCCCAACTACTTTCACAGAGTGAGTGCATGATCTTAGCCCCTTCCTAGCCTCCCCCACCCTCTCCACCCACCTCCTCTCCCCTTTCTCCTGTCTATCCTTCCCTCGAATGCCTCCTCTATTTCCTTCCTGCTGTTCTTTCTTCCATTTCCTTCCCCATGTGTGTGTGTGTGTGTGTGTGTGTGTGTGTGTGTGTGTGTGTGTGTGTGGAGTTCAGTTTTGAATGTGTATCTGTTCTACGTGTGTGTGTGTGTGTGTGTGTGTGTGTGTGTGTGTGTGTGTGTGTGTGTGTGTGCAAGCGCATGTGTGTCTGCATGCAAGCAGATCATTACAAAGTGTATGTTAAGAAATTTTATGCTGATGCTTGTACCTATCCTGTTATTCTTGTGTACTGATGCATTCCCACACTGAGCACACACATGTTACTTCTCTCTCTCTCATCCCACACACACACACACACACAGTCTCATACACACACACACACACACACATCATTCTCTCTCTCTCTCTCTCTCTCTCTCTCTCTCTCTCTCTCTCTCTCTCTCTCTTCTCCCTCTCCCTCTCCTCTCTCTCCCTCTCCCTCTGTCTCTTTCTCTCTCACAGACATGCACACACACTGACACTCGCAATGAGACCTGCTCACTCTCGTGCACAGTACACCCCACTCTCTCCCACCCTCTCTTGCTCTTTTTCTCTTACCTGTACATTGTCATTAACTCTCTCTTCCTTAAAAGCAGATTAGTAGAGGAAGAAGACGACAAGAAATCAAACATCCAGTGTAGAAAATGAATTGTTGGGAAAAAAAATAGAATAAATAATAAGATTATTTACGAACAAGGGAAGAAAAAGAACATTACTTACAAACAAGAAAAGAAAATATCACATAAATAGGGTCATTTTCATAATGCAAGCGTACTTTTCTTCCCTTTTTTTTCAACATCTTTCTACCCAAACCTGTGCACAAGACACACATATATATATATCCCCAGTAAAATAATCCAGAAGCTTGATCTGTGACTTTGCCCCAGGAAAAGGGCAACTGTCCCATGCATGTCGCCGCCCAGGCTGGTCAGACTGCCCAGGTGGAGCTGCTGGCTGTCTATGGGGCTGATCCAGGGGCCAGGGATGCCAACGGGTCGCACCCCCATTGACTACGCCAAGTGAGTGCCCAGGGAATCTTGGGATTCTTCTTCGCTATGTGTGTGAATGTTCTTTCTTGTCACTGTTTTTACTGTGAGCGTTTGCCTTTTGTCAGGAAGACAGCTGTCCTGTGGGAACGCTGGGGGCTCTTTCAGTACTGATAACTCTCATGGCTTTCTGGAAGTTATGCATAGTAATTTTCTCTTTTCCTTTTTATTCTTTTTGAGTTTGCGCTACAGTCAAAATTTTTAATGCAGTTGTGTTGTGAAAGTTGTTAAAATTTCATGAATTTTGTGCACTTTTTTTGTTTGAAGTGGATGGTGTAGTGAAAAACCTTTTCAAAGAAATGGAATAAGCATCAGGTTGTTTTGCTTTCACTGTTTTTTCCACTTTAACTTTCAGGTAGCTTCTGATGGTTTGTGCTGTCTGAATATGCATGAATTTGTGGAATGCAGGTCAGAGGGTAACACGGACTTGGCAAACCGCCTGGTGGAACTGCAGTATGAGCTGACTGATCGACTGACGTTTTACATCTGCGGCCGAAAACCAGGTAATGTGCATTGAGAAAAGTGGTTACTGTTATTTTTATTGAAGAATTTATCAATGAGCTTATACTTACCAATACACATATTAATGAAACAGTTTTATTCAGGTAACAAAATGGTTCATGTCGAGCACAGCTGATGAACACAATTTACATACATACACAGATACACACACACACACACACATACACAAACACACGTATCTGTATGTACAC
>JADBJO010004334.1:100000-144857 GCA_016801955.1 Conus betulinus | reverse complement strand
AATCACATTTTTGTGATGCAGAACTGTCTGGAAAGCTTCATTTATACAACCATGACCTGATCGCTTGAATCTGAGCACAAAGTTTGATTCAGCTTGTGCGTGTGGTTTTCTTTGATTCTGGTGTTTATGATGCAACAGTCTCAGTGCGCAGGAGTGAAGTCACAGTGTCTGGAGCACTGCGGGCTCAGTCGACTTTCACATGGCTGCTTTAGTGTTCTTCAGTCAGTCTTGCACACAGTTCTTTATATATTCTGAAGAATAGATGAACAGTTTGACCAGATCGGTCGTAGAATGTAAACAAGCGCATTTCATTCCTAGAGGAAATGCCATTACTGTGTTTGTTTCCACGGTAGAGATCTCGTGATGGTTGATATTGTTATCAGAGACAAGCGGACAGTGTTTATGACATTTGTTTAAAGTTGTGCTTATGTTTTAGAGACTTTGCATAATATGGATTAGCAGAACAAATTTTCGTGACAAAAGTGGGGATCTTCAGAGAAACCATGGTTTGTGGAGCAATCGCTTTCTGTGTCTCACAGCCATTTCCCAGGATTATGGACATCCAAATATGCATGCATGCTTGCACATGAAAGAGAGAGACTCTCTGTGTATGTGTGTGTGTGTGTGAGTGTGTGAGACTCTGTGTGCATGTGTGCGTGTGTGTGTGTGTGTGTGTGAGTGTGTGTGTGTGTGTGTGTGTGGTGTGTGTGTGTGTGTGTGTGTGTGTGTGTGTGTGTGTGTGTGTGTGTGTGTGTGTGTGTGTGTGTGTGTGTGTACGATGTTTTTATGAGTATTTCATCCAAAATACTAATGCGCCAGGTGACGTGTTTCTCCGTTCATGAGAACCTGAACTTCATGGCAGTGGGTTTTGAGAATGGCGCTGTGCTGTTGTTCAAAGGGGACGTCACTCGAGACAGGTAGGAGCTTGGTCCCTCTCACTGTAATCTGTGTGTCCAGCGACAGAAGGGTCATTGCATGCAAATGATCTCATGAAAATTACACCATACCTGTATGTACTGGCAAGATTTTTATGGTTATGCATGAAGAAAGTTTAGTATTTAACTCATATACTGCCAATTTTTACTTCATAATTGATGTCTGCCAAGGGTGATTAGTCTTTTTAATTTATGCACAACAAACTCGAAAGTCTCTTGATAAAAAAAAAACAATTATTAGTAATAAATGCATTTCCATAATCCATGTCACTGCCTGCACGAGTTATATGGATGTTCATGCAAGAAGTCAGTGTCCATGTTTTCTCTCTTATGCGTCTCTTGTTTTATGCTTTCTCTTTGTGATGTCATCTTCAGTTACATTTTGGTTTGGTTTTCTTCACAATACAGTAAGTCTGCTTGATCACTGGTTCAGATTGTTAAAAGGTTCGCAATAAGATATGTTCAAATTCTCTGGACCCTGTTTCACCTTGCATACCTGAAAGGATTCATTCCTCAGAATAAAATGCTTTACCGTATCGTTCAAGTGTGCATCCATCTGATATTATCCTGTGCATATGTATACATTGATTTTGATGCAGGTATTGACATGAAAATCAAATGCTACCCTGCCTTCCTCTTTCTGCCCGTACTCTAGCGGTCCTGAAGTACACAACTCATGGAAGGGAGAGTGTATAGGTAATGTACGACCATGAAGGCCTTTCCTATCTGGTGATGAGACACAGGACGGAGGACATGCAAGTAGGAATCGTTTTGCTGAATTTTCCTGGTGAACAAGTCCTTTACTGATTGGAAGCAATGTTCCCATACATCTTGGAGGGTGTCTCAGTTAAGCATGGAAAATTGGCCAAATCAACACAGTGACTATGGCTTGCTGGAGTGCAGTATGAAAAAAAAATATCCAGCAAAAGAGAAGGAGCGTACAAAACTCCCCATTCCTACATAAATTTAAAAAAAACACACTCTTAATACCATTTTCAGTCATCAGAGGAAGTGGACGCCCCTGAAGGACCATATATAATACATTTCAGGACTGCTTGAGAAGTAGAAGTTGAAATTGCAATATGTGCTGCTGAATGTACTGAAGTAACGTAGCTGTTGTTGTAAATTTTCTGTGCTGGATGGCCTGAAAACATCCTGATCATACATGCACTACATGGTTGTGCCCGATCCGCTGAGAGGAATGCCGTGTTCCATCGACGTCACATGAAAATCCAGATAGAAGAGGGAAGAAAAGAACAGGCACATGAAAACCCATTTCATAGATGAAAGAAGACTGGAGCTAATAAGATCCAGACAGAAAAGGAAAAAAAAGAACAGATACATGAAAACCCATTTTATAGATGACAGAAGACTGGAGCTAGTAAAATGTAGGTAGAAAAGGAAAAAAAAAAAAGAAGAGGCACATGAAAGCGTTTCATAGATGAAAGAAGACTGGAACTAGTAAAATCGAGATAGAAAAAAAAACAAAAAAACAGATACATGCAAACCCATTTCATAGATGAAAAGAAGACTGGAACTAATAAAATCCACATAGAAAAGGGGAAAAAAAAAAAAAAAGAACCGACAGATAAAAAGTCATTTCATGGATAAAAGAAGGCTGGAGCTAGTCTTCAGCACCATTGCCTCTGTGAGTGTCGCTGTGTGTGACAAGGATTACAGAGCACGGTCTGTTGTGGGCGCAGGCACAGCAAACCCCGCCTGTTACATGAAGCGGGGCGACCGGTCACGGGACTGGCCTTCAAGACTTCGGGGAAAGACGTGTATGTGTTTGTGGTGACGGAGTCCTGCATCATGTCCATCAACATCTCCAACAAGGACACCAAGGTGAGAGAAGAAAGAGTCCTCAAGGGAGTGTGCGCTTGGATGGGGAGGAAGTGGGGGCAGGGGGGGGGGGGGTGTTTGCCGTCTGAATACGGGAACAGCAGCAAAATAGGACGTGGATTAGAACAGACCTCAGATTGTCTCCTTTCTTCTTGCAGTTAGAACTCTGAGGAGAATTTGTGTGTGTGTGTGTGTGTGTGTGTGTGTGTGTGTGTGTGTGTGCATGTGTGTGTGTGTGACATTTATTGCAGTAATGGCTATAGTTTGACTATGGCAGTAATAGTTTTCATATAATTATTGCAGGTTTACTAAAATATTAGCAGTCATAGATATCGTTTGATTCTTGCATTAGTAATTTTAGTACAACTATGGCAGTAATAGTTATAGTAAAACTATTACAGAAATAGTTTGTATTAAGAAAAAATATGGCAGCAAGATAGTGTGTCCCTAAGTAATTGTTATTATACAACTGTTGGTGTTGCAGTGATAGTCTGTATTAATAAAAAAAAAAAAAACGTATCGCAGTGATATGGTGTGACTATGGCAGTAATTGTTATTGTACAACTGTTGGTGTTGCAGTAATAGTCTGTATTAATAAAAAAAAAAAAAGAACATGTATCGCAGTGATATAGTGTGACTATGGCAGTAATTGTTATTGTACAACTGTTGGTGTAATAATTAAAGCATTACTGTTGGAATAATAGTGGTAGGAGATTAATGTGGTAATAATTTTCATATTGGTTTTCTCAGTAGACACCAGACAATGAGAAGGAAGAGCAAAATGAGTTTGTTGTTGTTCTTGTCGTACCCTGGCTAAAAGACTCCAGGGATCATCCGAACAGCCAAAGTACTTGAACACTATGATACAAATGCATCAGCTGGGGATGAGAACATTATGTGTATGACCGTTTTTGATTACATTTGGAGGCTGATAATGTTATGCTAGGAGTTTGTCACAGCTGAAGACAATCCCGCATACCTATGCAGAGCATAACAACATTTTGATGTAGTAGCCTTGGTGTTCTAGCCTATGTCAATTGGCTGACACAGCCTTAACCCTTTCACCGCCATGGGCGCTTTTTGGCGACGACTTGGCAGATCGCCATGGGCGCCTTTTGGCGACAAAGTAGGGTGACCTAACTCCCGATACTCTCACGATCCTAATTCATGAGATAAAAAGCCAGCAATAAAGTCATAGTTGGGGGATGGTCTGGCTCATGCTCACAGCCATTTGCTTTGTCAGAACACTATTCAGTTCAGTGTTTTTTATTGACTTTATTCCGATTGTTTTTCCATTCACTATGACGTCACCACCAAGCACTTTACGTACTTGACCTTGCCGTACATTTACCACAGATCAAGTGCTGGGAATATTGAATAGACAGTTGGTTGTTCCTAATACAGATGATGAAGAAGACCCAGACAGCCACGAGTAAGAAACGATAGTGATGGCTTGACCGAATTATTCCAACGTGAAGCGTTGGACCGTTGCCAACTTGTTATGACAGGCTGATAAGACGCCCACTTACTACCCTACCGCGTGTGCCCCAGTGTTTTTGCGTTGAGCCAGCCAACACTGACTGACTGTTCACTAACTCTATGTGAGGGAGCCAACTAAGACTTTAGGCAACGAACTTCACACACACGCTGTGGGCCCACTCTCGCTGGTCGAGGTTGAAGGGGGCGTGGCCAACTGACACGTGAGAGGCGAGTATCACAGACGTCTTTCGAGTGGGTGTACAGCTGATCAACTGAATGACAAGGGTTCAGAGACCAACAGGCACATGAATGACTTTGTGTTCATAAAAAAAATATATATATATATTACTGTTGAGAGTGAAAGGGCGTGTGTGTGTGTGTGTGTTTTGTGTGTGTGTGTGTTGTGTGTGTGTGTGTGTGTGTGTGTGTGTGTGTTTGTGTGTGTGTGTGTGTGTGTGTGTGTTTCCCTTTTCTTTCTTACATGTGTACCAGTTAGGGCATAAGAATGTGTGTGTGTGTGTGTGTGTGTGTGTGTGTGTGTGTGTGTTTCCCTGCTATTGGAGTAGTTAGTTGTATTTGTGGCTGTTTCATGCACTTTTCTGTTGGAAATACCATACTTTCTGGTCTTCAGTTGTGAGTGGAGTATTTTTCCTCCATTGTTGAGAGTTTGTTGGCATTCTTTCTGTATTTTTTTTACGCTTAGAAGAAACATAACATTCTTTTTTTTATTTTGCATTTTTTTTCACTTGAAATCACTAAAAAATTGAAATTGTTGTTGACTTACCATTACTAACATGTTACGATATAATAAAAGTACAGTGTATCTCCTCCATTTTACAAAAAATAGCATGAGATTTGGTTGTTTAGTTCCAGAGATATCCGCGTTTCACATATGCTGGTATACAATAAGAGCTTTTTTTTGAAAAATGGCTGGCGATGGGGATTTATGCAAAATAGAATGTCTGGCGGTGAAAGGGTTAAGCCAAGGTGGCAAAAGAAGATTCAGTTTGGAAACAAAAGCAAATGTGTAGCAGCATTGAGAGGCTCCACAGAGCTGTGCAATGTCGAATTTGAAATGCGAGAACCAAGAGTTCGGCGTGTTCCGATGCCGAGGCAAGGAAGGAAACGACCAACAACTCGCTGAACAGAATTGACATTTAAATCAAGGGAAGACCTCTGGGAGTCCACACATCATTGAGGCAACACTGAGGGATGGGATTTAGCTCCCTTATCTCCTCAAAAGTTTTTCAAGAGTATCCTGATTGGCTAGGACAACGTTCATGCCGAGTGGGAATAAGGCAATTGTTTGGATCTGTAAGTATGAGAAGAAGGTAGATTACAACTATTACAGAAGTACAGCTGTTGCAGTGTTGTCGCTTGGTGGAAGTACAAGTAGTACCTTTGCTGTCTGTGTTAACTGTTCAAAGAGGGGAGTGTTGATGATATGCTGTGTGTGTCTGTGGTCAGATCCTACTGGAGGAATTTGGGGCCAGGGGAGGTAACATCGTCATGAGTGACACTTCACAGGACAACCAGCTGGTCATGGGACGCCAGGATGTCAGTTGTTTCCCTTGGTCTTTCTCTTCTCTGTGTGTGTGTGTGTGTTTGTGTGTGTGTGCGCGTGTGTTGTGTGTGTGTGTGTGTGTGTGGTGTGTGTGAGTGTATGAGAGAGAAAGAGAGAGAGAGAATCTTTATGTTAATGTGTGTTTGCACTTGTCTTTGTGTGCATGTGTGTGTTTGTTAGTGTCTGTGTGTATATCTGTGTGTGTGTGTGTGTATAAGTTTTTTTTCCTGCTCATGCATAACAATGGAGATAGACCTTTTTTTTAGACTCCATTTCATGTGTTGATTGCATTGATGGTGGGATACTGGTATTACTGATTGCATAAATTCCAGTGAAACTGGGTGAGATGGACACAATCTCCAAGACACGGGGATTATCAGATACACGACACAGAAATAATCTCCAGGACACAAGCATTCTAAGAGAGCCTTAAAGACGTTGAAACGATCTCCAAGACACAAGCATCCACACGAAAGATGGAAGTGTCAGGGGGCCGGAATAGCTCAGTTGGTAGATTGCCGGACTCGTGATCTTGGGGTTGTGAGTTCGAATTTCGATACAGGGGGATTTTTCCCTCGTAGTTAACGTTGGTTCAGACTTCATTCCCCATACAGTCCTTCAAATGAGACTATAAACTGAAGTTCCATGTGTGAATGCACTCACAACATCTTGCACACACGTAAAATCCCATCTTCAACTTTTGGAAGAGAAGGCCAGTTTGGCCGTTGGTATGGACGACACGTTACACATAGCATGCACCTTCCCAGAAGTTGGAGTATGGCTGCCTTAATGGTAGGATGAAAAACGGTCATACACACACAAAACTCCACTGCCTGTCTATACAGGCAGTGTCCACAGGAGTATCAGCCTGCATATGCAAAAAGAAAGAAAAAAGAAAATGGAAGTGTCAGATTGGGAGGATCTGCACCCTACAATGCCCCTGATCCCTTTCTCTGTCCTCTCCATCCCTTTCCTTCAATATTTGGGGCACTGACAGGAGCATTCTCATTATCAGTGTGTGGTGTTAGCCTCTGTTCTGCCTGGGAAAGAAAGAAACAAGGGGAAAAAAATGGAAAGGAAAGATAGGGGGAAGGGGGATAACAGTTCTAGCAAAACATGGATTTTTTGTGTGAGTTTTATTTGTTCATAGTATGAGACATAGAAAGGCAGAGAGAAATAATCCTGTCATTAAGAGTATATGATTTATTTTTGTTTATTTACGTCTTTGTCAGTAAGATTTCAGACACATGTGCAGGTATGGTTAGGTGAAATGCTGCATCAGTAAATGTTAACAGTTCATTTTGAAAAGGTTTGTGCATTTCTCCCTGTCTTATGTTTTTTTTTTGTTTTTTTTTTTTCCATTTCCCAGGCAGTGTATTTCTACCAGCCGGACGGCCGTGGGTCCTTGCCTGGCGTTTGAAGGGGAAAAAACTCCAGCTTCACTGGTTCAGGGGTTACCTGATCGTCGTTGGCAAGGAGAGCAAGGCTATGCCCCGCGCACCACCTATGTATGTCGGAGGGGATCATGTTGTGGCAAACACAAAGGGGAGAAAGGGGTTGACAGTGGCACAAAACTGGGTAAACAAATATGGTTTAAAAATGTGAGGAGATCTTTTTAAATGTTTATATTGCTACCTAGAGTTCAACCTAGTCTCCCAACAAAAGAAAATGCACTACTCACTCGTAGCTTTCGACAGCCATCCTGCCATCTTTCTCAGTGATGCTGTTGCTGACTGAGTGAACTCAGTTCAGATCACGCAACCATGGGACGTACCCAGGTCACATGACCGAATCAGTGAAGCGTACACTGGGGGCAAAGTGTAGCGGTTGGTCCCTGTTGAGTAGCGGTCATGGTCCCTGTTGAGTGGGGGGTTGGTGGCTGCGATGTAGATGGCCTCCTTGGCCCCACGCTGGAACCACTTGTTTTCCCTGTCCAGGATGTTGACGTTGTCATCGTCAAATTGGTGTTTGGAATGCAGGTGTGCTCCGACAGGTAAAGAGTCCATACTGTGTTCTGTGAGTCTCTTTTGGAGGGGATGGTCTGTTTCTCTGACACAGTGTTGGTTGCAGTCACAGCAGTCTGTTCTGTAGATGATGCCAGATTTGTCGAGTTTGTTGGTTTTGTCCTTGGGGGTGACGAGTTGGCTGCGGATGGTGTTGGTGGGCTTGGGATGGACCACAACCCCTAATTTTTAAATGTTGATCATGTGTATCGCATCAGAAATGTTTGTCAGCTGGGTGTCAGTTGGAAGGGTTTGGGTACTGAAAACTGCCAACCTCCACAGCGCTTTTTAACGCGAGTGAAACCGTTAGGGCCGGTGCCTGGCACTGAACAGTGAAGTGAAGATGGTTAATCTGAAGCCTGTCCTCCTTTCACACCGACTGGGTGTTTGTGAAGCAGGGAGTGGTTTGGGTTGATTGCCAGTGGATCTGCTGCCGACCTGATGTTGTCTTGTGTTATATATGGGTGTTATTGGATCTATGTTTTAGAAGGGTTTTTTCATTGGAAACCAGCTCTCTTACTCTTTCATCTTGCAGTGGGCAAAGTGTACCATGAAAATGTCCCTCTTTGAATAAAGACACTTTCTGACCCCTCCGTCCCCCTCCCCTCCTCCTCTATTTTCTTCAGACACTATCTGTGACTGTCGTGCGTGTACTTGGTCTTTGCAAGCTCAAGCTGTTTTTTGTTGTATGTGTGTGTGTCTGTGTTTTTGTTTGTGTATGTGGTCTGGAATGTTTGTATGATGAGTCATACACATATTCTACCTCTTGTGTGTAACAAACTGTACTTACCTTGTGCTGTGATGAAATAGTCACTTGGTTAGTGTTTTTTTTTTTGTTGTTGTCGTTAGAATTATCATATTATATATCTCGTACAGTTTCATTGTCACAACAGTGCCCACACTTGCAGACTGCTAACAGATTCTTCTCCAACTTGCTCAGTGGTTGAGTAGAGAGATGGTAAATGAGAGATTCTTCTCCAGCTTTGCTCAGGTGAGTAGAGAGATGGTAAATGAGAAATTCTTCTCCAACTTGCTCAGTGGTCGAGTAGAGAGATGGTAAATGAGAGATGCTTCTCCAACTTGCTCAGTGGTTGAGTAGAGAGATGGTAAATGAGAGATTCTTCTCCAACTTGCTCAGTGGTCAAGTAGAGAGATGGTAAATAAAGAGATTCTTCTCCAACTTGCTCAGTGGTTGAGTAGAGAGATGGTTGAGTAGAGAGATGGTAAATAAGAGATTCTCCTCCAACTTGCTCAGTGGTTGAGTAGAGAGATGGTAAATAAGAGATTCTTCTCCAACTTGCTCAGTGGTTGAGTAGAGAGATGGTAAATGAGAGATTCTTCTCCAACTTGCTCAGTGGTTGAGTAGTAGAGAGATGGTAAATGAGAGATTCTTCTCCAACTTGCTCAGTGGTTGAGTAGAGAGACGTAAAATAAATATGGCTAGTCAGAGCCATCCACTTCAACCTGTAGGGAGTGGCCTCCCTTGGTGCATGTAGAAGTTACATTCAGTTTTTCAGGAATACTCATCATCTGACAACAAGTGGCGTTGTTGCTACATCCCCCCCCCCCCCCCCCCTCCTCCCCCCCAGCACTGTGTGTCTTTTGTGTACAGTGCTGAAGGTCCATCATGAGGTCAGAGTGCTGACTGTAGTGCTGTTGCTACATCCCCCCCCCCCCCCCCTCCTCCCCATGGTCCATCATGAGGTCACAATGCTGACTGTGGTGCTGTTGCTACATCCCCCCTCCCTCCTTCCCCATTGTCCATCATGAGGTCAGAGTGCTGACTGTGGTGCTGTTGCTACATTGCCTCCCACCTCTTCTTCCTCCTCCCTCCCCCCCCCGCCTCATCAAATAAACCTGTAGTCAAGTAAATTCATGAATGGCTTTGGCTTGATAAAGACAGGCATAAAGAAAGAAACTTTTACTTTGTTCCATGTGTAAGAACAAGGCTTAACTAAGCATGTTTGAGAGTTGTGAAACGTGGATTTCGTGGACTGACAGTGTTTTAAATTTTTGTTGTGGGAGATCTTTAATGTCACCCTATCAAAGGTTCATAGTATGTTATCCTTGCTGTCATATCTTTGAATGCAAAACTAAGCATACAGATTGACTGTGGGAATCTTACGTCACGGCACGTGTAATGTCAGCCTGACATTGTGTGACACTGTAGGAATCTTACGTCATGGCACATGTTGTGTCAGCCTGACATTGTGTGATGCTGTAGGAATCTTCCATCACAGCATGTGTTGTGTCAGCATGACATTGTGTGATGCTGTAGGAATCTTCCATCACAGCATGTGTTGTGTCAGCGTGACATTGTGTGACACTGTAGGAATCTTCCATCACAGCATGTGTTGTGTCAGCATGACATTGTGTGACACTGTAGGAATCGTCCATCACGACACATGTTGTGCCAGCCTCGCATTGTGTGACACTTTAGGAATCTTCCATCACGACACGTGTTGTGCCAGCCTCACATTGTGTGACACTGTAGGAATCTTCCATCACGACACGTGTTGTGCCAGCCTCACATTGTGTGACACTGTGTACACCAGGGGCAGTCACAGCCTGGAGATGAACCTGGTCACTGTCTACGACATCAACAACAAGTTCATCGCGTACACTGCCCCCTTACCCCGAGGTGATTGACATCATGTGTGAAGCCGGGGCCATCTACATTCTGTCAGGAGACAGAAAGGTTGGTTGATGGGTGGAGTTGAAAGTGTGCTGAACAGGAGTCTGTTTGTTTGAGAGGGGTGGGGTGGGTGTGCAAGTGAAGGGATGGCATGTGGTTTCTAATTTTGTATACTAGCTTAGTCTACTTCTGGCATCTTTCCTTAAGCGGCCTGCAGACATAGGCCCATAGAGTTCGACATAGACTTAGACTGCGTTGAGACAGTGTTCAGACATACCACACTTTGCAGACATAGCCAGCCACAGAGACACACTGATGGGTCATTCGCATACTTGACCTTTCACCTTGCTGTATTTGGGGGCACTCTGCACAAATTCTACTCATCAGACCTAAGAATTGAAGTCATTGCAGGATCAGTACAGAATAAAGTTTTGGCGTTGGCCAGACGTAAGAATAAGATGATACTGCTTTGATACCAGTATAGGTACCTATCCATAAACTTGTGTATTCAGTGTAGGTGACCTACGTTTACTGTTATCGATTGTGGCTGTACAGAAGAAGCCTACTTGTAAATCGTTTCATACACCTCACACTTGATAAAACATTGGAAGGGTGATTTGAACGGGAACCGTACCAGAGCTGCTGTCATTTCATCATAAATTCTGAGCACGTTGACATTTTGTGATCTAGTGGTCAGTCCGTCTCCATGAACACACATGGCATTGTCATGACATTTTGTAACCCCGTCGGTCTTCTCCGAAGTCCTCTAGCAACACACACTGGACTGTTGCAACATTTTCCCAGGTGGATTACTTAGGATTTTATTGGCAAACTACTGCTTCATCATAACCTAGGTTTTGGTTGTTGGTTCTTGCTTTTTTAATCCAGCATCGATCATGGATGTAGTTTCAGCTGGCTGTGTAGTCGTTCGACCCTGATGTGCGTACCCTGAGCTCAAGGGGGACAGTGACTGTCCATCTGGCCGGAGGACACACAGCAGCCTGTGTGCGACCGGCACTGACTGGATGCCAAGCTCAGCTCTCTTCCTTTGTTCCTCTTTTCCAGCTGTACCAACTGCAGGAGAAGGACACGTCCACCAAGCTGGAGATTCTCTTCAAGAAGAACAACTATCTCCTGGCTATCAGGTCGGTATGGGTGTGTTTGTGTGTGTGTTATATGTATGTGTGTGTGTGTGCTTGTAGTTACAGTATGTGTGTGTATGTATGCATGTGTGTGTGTTTGTGTGTGTGTGTGTGTGTAGTTACAGTATGTGTGTGTGTGTGTGTGTGTGTGTGTGTGTGTGTGTGTGTGCGTTCTTGTAGTTAGAGTATGTTTGTGTGTATGTATGCGTGTGTGTGGGTGTATGTGTGTGTGTGTGTAGTTACAGTATGTGTGTTTGTGCATGCGTGTGTGTGTGTGCATTCTTGTAGTTACGGTATGTGTGTGTGTATGTATGTGTGTGTATGTGTGTGTGTGTGTGTAGTTGCAGTATGTGTGTGTGCGCACGCGTGTGTGTGTGTTTGTGCCTGTTTGTGAGTATGTACATATGTGTGTAAGTGTGTGTGTGTGTGTGTGTGTGTGTGTGTGTGTGTGTGTGTGTGTGTGTGTGTGTGTGTGTGTGTGTGTGTGTGTGTGTGTGTGTGTGCGCACCTAAAAGACATCGCTTTCAGTCATTTCAAAATTAGTGTCATATATTCATCAACTGCTTCTCTGAATTACAGATCAGAATTGGATTTCACAGTGAATCTCAGTCTAGAAAGTTACAATTACATAGTATCCCAAACATAAGATACATTGTGTGCTTTATTCAAGATACAATACATTGAAAACCTTTAGTTATAAGAAAAAATTAGTGTAAATATTCAAAATTTGGGTTAAGAAAAGTACTGAGCCTGTCAGATGATTGAGATGCCAAAGCACAGAAGATCAGATGACTTGCGATGGGTCATTGAGGATGCCTTTAAAACTCAGAAGCCTATCTCTGCTACCTTGATTGACAGAAGGCCCTTGACATAATCTGAAAAATCAAACAGCAAGGAATAGGATAGTTGATAGCATGTACAAGTGCTGTTGTACTGCTAACTCATGCCATCATGTGTGTGTGTGTGTGTATGTGTGTGTGTGTGTGTGTGTGTGTGTGTGTGTGTGTGTGTGTGTGTGTGTGTGTGTGTGTGACAGTTTGGCCAAAAGTCAGCAGCTGGACCAGGATGGCCTGATGGACATCTTCACCCAGTACGGGGATCACCTGTACGCCAAAGGGGACCATGATGGGGCCATTCAGCAGTACATCCGCACCATTGGCAAACTGGAGGCTTCCTACGTTATCAGGAAGGTCAGTGCCCATTCAGCAGTGCATCCGCACCATTGGCAAACTGGAGGCTTCCTACATTATCAGGAAGGTCAGTGCCCATTCAGCAGTACATCCGCACCATTGGCAAACTGGAAGCTTCCTACATTATCAGGAAGGTCAGTGCCCATTCAGCAGTGCATCCGCACCATTGGCAAACTGGAGGCTTCCTGTGTTATCAGGAATAACGTGTTACAAGAAGGTCAGTGCCTGCACAACCAGGTGGAGGGCACTCCGGTAGTTGTTCACCACGGTTTATGAGGTGAAGTTTTAGGAACATGATTATGGTGGTGTACACATAGGTGAAGGTCTACTATATTCTGTTATTGAAGCGTCTGGTGACTGGCCTTGCATAGGTGTCGTTGATGTGAGCCAGACATGGTCGACACACACCAGACATGAACAGAGTGGACACCGACAACTCAGAGCTGATGGGAAGGTGAAGCATCGGCTGAGTTCTGTCCACAAGACATGATCCCTGACCCTTTCTCACACAGTCACAGAGGGTGTTCCCCTGAGAAGGCGGAGGAATGGAAAGACTTCCCAGTGAAGGGTCCACTCTGATGGGAGCACAAGCTTTGGTCAGGAAATCAGTCGCTGCATTCTGCACAACAGGAACGGGTCACACCAGTATTGTGAAACTCGTATGTGTACATCAAGAAGAAAAAGTATGAAGAAATCCAGAGAGCGTGATAGAGTTTCTCTCTGACGGCAGATCAATGCCAGAAGAGTTGCGCGCTTTTAAGCAAGCGCAGAGACTTTGGCCCTGAAGAAGCGATGCCCAGTGGCCGATCTCTGGAATGATGATGATGTGAAGCCTGGCCTGAGAAGCAAACCACCAGTTGCTGGTGTTCAGTGACAGGACAAGAGGGACGCACACCAAAGACTGCCAGCATTGAGGAGAGACCGACTTTGTCGAGGACTCCTTCCTAAAAAGTCACTGACACCTCGGCTGGGGGGGAAAAATTCCTTTGAAGAGCCACAGGATAATCTGAATGAGTTGGAAGTTGGTTCTGCAGATCTGTCATGGCCCACTATACCAGAGGAAGAGTCAAGTAACCCAGGTGAACCTGGTCTGACACCACAGATGCTTGTGTGTGAGAAAGGTGTGGGGTTGGCGAAGCTGAGTGGCGCTTGGACATGTTAAAATCAGGTTGTTTGGAGTGTTTTCACCAAAGTTCGACCTTGTTAAAAAAAAAAACTTAAGGTTCAGTCAGGGTGCGTTCAACATCACAGCCTCAAAAGGAGTTCACTCCACCAGAAATCATGGAGAACAAGCCTTTGGATGATTTAGTTCAGTTTAGTTTTCATGCTCAGTTGTAGACAACCTCTACCCACATACGTCTTTGGGAGTCTGGGCAGTGCATTCTTCTGTGAATTTGCAGAAGTCTACCAAAGCGAAAAAAAAAAGACAAGAAAGAAAGAAAGAAAAAAGAAAAAAAGCTTTCTGCGGAAAAAATATTTCATGTAGTGACAAGAGTTCAGATCCACTCTTTACAAGGGAGGTAACCTTCGCAACGTGGGAAAAACAGTTGCGTCTTACATGCAGTGTGTTTTGAGAATTGAAAAAGGGCACAACCATCTAAATTAGAAGCACTCTGTTCTGGTAGGTTGCTTCTCAACCACTTGAGGTTGACTGTTGCCTATGGATTGCGAGGCAGGGGGGCAGCGGCAGGACAAGCAAACATGTGGCTGTGAACAGCGAGCTGTAAGGTGTGACTATGAACAGGGGGCTGTAAGGCGTGACTATGAACAGGGGGCTCTAAGGAGTGGCTGTGAACAGAGGGCTCTAGGGAGTGGCTGTGAACTGGGGGCTGTAAGGAGCTGTGTGAACAGGGGGCTGTAAGGAGTGGCTGTGAACAGGGGGCTGTAAGGAGTGGCTGTGAACAGGGGGCTGTAAGGAGTGGCTGTGAACAGGGGGCTGAAAAGGGTGGCTGTGAACAGGGGCTGTAAGGAGTGGCTGTGAACAGGGGGCTGTAAGGAGTGGCTGTGAACAGCGAGCTGTAAGGAGTGGCTGTGAACAGGGGGCTGTAAGGAGTGGCTGTGAACAGGGGGCTGTAAGGAGTGGCTGTGAACAGGGGGGCTGTAAGGAGTGGACTGTGAACAGGGGGCTGTAAGTAAGGGGCTGTGAACTGTGAACAGGGGGGCTAAGGAGTGGCTGTGAACAGGGGGCTGTAAGGAGGCTGTGAACAGGGGGCTGTAAGTGGCTGGCTGTGTAACAGGGCTGTGAACTGTAAGGAGTGGCTGTGAACAGGGGGCTGTAAGGAGTGGCTGTGAACAGGGGGCTGTAAGGAGTGGCTGTGAACAGGGGGCTGTAAGGAGTGGCTGTGAACAGGGGGCTGTAAGGAGTGGCTGTGAACAGGGGGCTGTAAGGAGGCTGGCTGTGAACAGGGGGCTGGCTGTGAAGGAGTGGCTGTGAACAGGGGGCTGTAAGGAGTGGCTGTGAACAGGGGGCTGTAAGGAGTGGCTGTGAACAGGGAGTGGCTGTGAACAGGAGTGAACAGGTAAGGAGTGGCTGTGAACAGGGGGCTGTAAGGAGTGGCTGTGAACAGGGCTGTAAGGAGTGGCTGTGAACAGGAGGAGGGCTGTGAACAGGGGGCTGTAAGGAGTGGCTGTGAACAGGGGGCTGGCTGTGTGAACAGGGGGCTGTAAGGAGTGGCTGTGAACAGGGGGCTGTAAGGAGTGGCTGTGAACAGGGGGCTGTAAGGAGTGGCTGTGAACAGGGGGCTGTGAACAGGGGAGGTAAGGAGTGTGTAAGGAGTGGCTGTGAACAGGGGGCTGTAAGGAGTGGCTGTGAACAGGGAGCTGTAAGGAGTGGCTGTGAACAGGGGGCTGTAAGGAGTGGCTGTGAACAGGGAGCTGTAAGGAGGGCTGTAAGGAGTGGCTGTGAACAGGAGCTGTAAGGAGTGGCTGTGAACAGGGGGCTGTAAGGAGTGGCTGTGAACAGGGGACTGTAAGAGCTGTAAGGAGCTGTAAGGAGTGTGTGAACAGCGGGCTGTAAGGAGTGGCTGTGAACAGCGAGCTGTAAGGAGTGGCTGTGAACAGGGGGCCTGTAAGTAGCTGTGAACAGCAAGCTGTAAGAGTGGCCAGCTGTGAACAGCAAGCTGTAAGGAGTGGCTGTGAACAGGGGGCTGTAAGGAGTGGCTGTGAACAGGGAGCTGAAAAGGGTGGCTGGCTGTGAACAGGGGCTGTAAGGAGTGGCTAAGGAGTGGCTGTGAACAGGGGGCTGTAAGGAGTGGCTGGCTGTGAGGAGTGGCTGTGAACAGGGAGCTGTAAGGAGTGGCTGTGAACAGGGAGCTGTAAGGAGTGGCTGTGAACAGGGGAGCTGTAAGGAGTGGCTGTGAACAGGGGGCTGTAAGGAGTGGCTGTGAACAGGGGGCTGTAAGGAGAGTGGCTGTGAACAGGGGGCTGTAAGGAGTGGCTGTGAACAGGGGGCTGTAAGGAGTGGCTGTGAACAGTGGCTGTAAGAACAGGAGGGGGCTGTAAGGAGTGGCTGTGAACAGGGGCTGTAAGGAGTGGCTGTGAACAGGGGGCTGTAAGTGGCTGTGAACAGGGAGCTGTAAGGAGTGGCTGTGAACAGGGAGCTGTAAGGAGTGGCTGTGAACAGCTGTAAGGAGGCTGCTGAAAAGGAGTGGCTGTGAACAGGGGGCTGTAAGGAGTGGCTGTGAACAGGGGGCTGTAAGGAGTGGCTGTGAACAGCGAGCTGTAAGGAGTGGCTGTGAACAGGGAGCTGTAAGGAGTGGCTGTGAACAGGGAGCTGTAAGGAGTGGCTGGGGGCTGTAAGGAGTGGCTGTGTGTGAACAGGAGCTGTAAGGAGTGGCTGTGAACAGGGAGCTGTAAGGAGTGGCTGTGAACAGCGAGCTGTAAGGAGTGGCTGTGAACAGGGGGCTGTAAAGAGTGGCTGTGAACAGTGTAAGGAGTGGCTGTGAACAGGAGAGCTGTGAACAGGGAGCTAAGGAGTGGCTGTGAACAGGGGCTGTGAACAGGGGGTAAGGAGTGGCTGTGTGAAGTGGTGAACAGCGAGCTGTAAGAAGAACAGGGGGCTGTAAGGAGTGGCTGTGAACTGTAAGGAGCTGTAAGGAGGAGGCTGTGAACAGGGAGCTGTAAGGAGTGGCTGTGAACAGGGAGCTGTAAGGAGGCTGAACAGCTGTGAACAGGGAGCTGTAAGGAGTGGCTGTGAACAGGGAGCTGTAAGGAGTGGCTGTGAACAGCGAGCTGTAAGGAGTGGCTGTGAACAGGGAGCTGTAAGGAGTGGCTGTGAACAGGGAGCTGTAAGGAGTGGCTGTGAACAGGGAGCTGTAAGGAGTGGCTGTGAACAGCGAGCTGTAAGGAGTGGCTGTGAACAGCGAGCTGTAAGGGCTGTGGCTGTAAGGAGTGGGTTAACAGGGGCTGTAAGGAGTGGCTGTGAACAGGGAAGTGTGTGAACAGGGGGCTGTAAGGAGTGGCTGTGAACAGTAAGAGCTGTAAGGAGTGTAAGGAGTGCTGTGAACTGGGGGCTGTAAGGAGTGGCTGTGTGAACAGGGGGCTGTAAGGAGTGGCTGTGAACAGGGGGCTGTAAGGAGTGGCTGTGACTAGGGAGCTGTAAGGAGTGGCTGTGAACAGGGAGCTGTAAGGAGTGGCTGTGAACAGGGGGCTGTAAGGAGTGGCTGTGAACAGGGGGCTGTAAGGAGTGGCTGAGTGGCTGTGAACTGGGGGCTGTAAGGAGTGGCTGTGAACAGGGGGGCAGTAAGGAGTGGCTGTGAACAGAGAGCTGTAAGGAGTGGCCGGTATCAATGCCACTGAAATCATCATGAAGAAGATGAGGTGGCCACAAGAGAAATCTTCCCTTGGATTTCAGGACTTAAGGACACACATTCTTGCTCTTCAAGGACAAAGTGTGATGGTAGACGTTGCTGTCATAGAAAAAAAGGCTGGTGACTTGTATATTTCTTTACAGGGGGAAAACATCATTTTCTTTAAGAAAAGAATTTGTACTTTGTTTTATAAGTTTAATATCAGAGTGTTTTTAGATTTGTTCCATTGTTGTATAAATTTTACATGAAGAGTGTTTTCAGGTTTGCTTTTAGTTGTTATTTGTGTGAAGAGCAGAATGGTCCTCAGAAGATAATATTGACTAGTTAAAAACTAAAGGAAAAAAACAATGTTTGTACATGTTTCGCCAAATATCAGAGTGCTGTTTTGATGCATGCAATTGCTCCTAATAAGACTTTTGGGTATGTAATGAACTATTTTCTTTACATACACACACACACAACACACACACAAACACAAACACAACACACGACTCTGCCTCTGTGTGTGTGTGTGTGTGTGTGTGTGATGATGAATCATCATCATCATCATCATCACACACACACACACACACACACAGAGGCAGAGTCATGCTTAATTCAAAGACACGGACATGTACACACATAATACCACATTGGGCATCTTGTGCATGGCGTCATGCTGTGGTGTTTGTGTGTGCAGTTCCTGGACGCTCAGAAGATCCACAACCTGACCAAGTACCTGCAGGCCTTGCACAAGTCTCAGCTGGCCACGGAGGAACACACCACGCTGCTCCTCAACTGCTACACCAAGCTGAAGGATGTGTCCAAGCTGGATGAGTTCATCATGGTCCGTAGAGCACAGACCCAGCAGACTTATCTGTGGGAGGGAACGAAGAATTGGAAGGGGGGGGGGGGGGAGCTGGGAGGGAGTGGGGCTGGAGCTGTAGGAAAGATAGGTGAGCAACGTAGGGGTCAGGGAGACCTCTGTTCTAGTCAGACCTCCCCCCCCCCTCCCTTCCCATGTCTCTCCTCCCCTTTCCCAGTCCCCCTCCCCTTTCTCCCTCACCATGTCACCTCTGTTTCTCTCCCTTTCCTCCCTCCACATCCTCCCTTTCCCGTCTTCCCCTCCCTCATCCCCCCTACCACTCATCCCGGTCACCCTCACCCCCATCCCTTTGGACTTAGATCTGCTTTGAATCCCTTGAAGAAACAAAAAAAAAAGGGGGTCTGAACCTGAGGTTGAACCAGGGACTGTAAGATCTTCAGTCAAACACTCTTACATCCAGGCTATTCTGGCTGACAGAAAGCAAAGTGTTTGTGAGCTGTATGATCACCAACAGCTGGAGTTTGTGACTGTCTCGGAGTCCTAACATGGCCTTGTTCACCATATGGTGGCATAAAATGCGACAAATGCAACTCTTTAGCACAAAAATGTTTTGCTCTTGATGTAGCCAGTAGGCTAATGCGTTACTATGCCTCACCCAGAACAGATCTGATGAAAAGGAATTTTACTGTTTAAGGTAGTTTTTTAAATATCCACCTGTCCAGACAAACGTATTATCCCCCCTTTGACATAGAACATCATCATATCAGGATTAAGGGGAAAAAAAAATTGGCGAGCAGGGAGATGACCTTGCCTCTAAAACCCACTTAGTCAGCAAGAATGATCGCATGAAGTGAGTTCACTTCATTGCAGCATGTTTGAACTAGCTCATTTTTTCCCCACCACATGGAAGGTGGAAGGATGTCCTAGTGTTTCGTTAATTCTTTTGGAGTTCAGATTGCCTTCTAAACTTGAAAATCCTATACCTAATGTATTTCTCCTGCTTGAGAAATCTGCTGTGAGTGTATGCCATGATGCGTGATATGATACAGGGTTCCCACAGGTTAGGAATAGTTGGGAAGGTTTGGGAAAAAAGCGGATGGTCCTTTTCCCAGTTGTGACAGTTTGGGGAAAATGGCATTTGGTGTCTGTGGGTGGGTGGGAAGGTTTGAGAAAATTGAACAAGCATCTTCAAAAAACTGATAACACTTGACTGGGTCTTTTGGGGAACAACTATATATAATTTGAGGGTAAAATGGTAAAGACTGTACAAAAGGGGGGGTCAAAAGGGAACAAAAACAATGTACAACGTTTCGACTCTTAAGAGTCTTTTTCAAGTGACCAAGCATCTTCAAAAACTCAAACAAGCATCTTCAAAACCAAAGAGATAGAAAATCAAACAACAGAGGCACAAACCAATGAATTCTAATTGTCCGAAAATCGCCGACATTGTGACTGACAGTTTGCTCTACTTTCTTCATTTCTTTTTTAATTCAAGCTAGTGTACAGAAAATGAAAATTTACCTGCCGTTACCATATGTGTATGAGATGTAACATGGTCAGGAAAACCAGTGCTGGGCTTGGGAAAGGTTGGGAAAAGGTTGGGAATTTCGTTTCTCCATGTCTGTATAAACCCTGTGATATTATATATTGTTTGATGTGATATGGAGTGATACGACAGTTGTGCAAACGACATTCTAACATGAATGCAAGGAAGTGGACACATGCACAGGATATTCTTGTGTTATTGATCAAAGATAGTAAAAAGTAGCATGTGAGGAACATGCATATTTGTTGACCTTATGTGTACGTGCCTCAACAATTTCAGACCAAAGACCGTGAAGTGAAGTGGACTTTGACGTGGAGACGGCGATCAAGGTGTGTCGGCAGGCGGGCTACCATCGCCACGCCCTGTCGCTGGCGGAGAAGCACCAGAAACACGAGTGGTACCTGAAGATCCAGCTGGAGGACATCAGGGACTACCAGGAGGCCCTCACCTACATCGCCAGGCTCTCCCTTCGAGGCGGTGAGGGGCCCAGGCCCAGGGGTCCAGCAGACTGGGCAACGCTGGGAGTTTTCAGTGTTTTTCCATGGCTAGTGCTGAACGTGTCTGGGATTTGGGGGACTGGAAGGGAAATGCTGGAAGACATGGTGAAACTGCATTAAGTTTCCCTCTTGGAGGGGTCGCTGATGCGGATTAGAATGGGAAAACTGGGACCACATGGTGTAATTCTATAGTTTCCTTCTTGGAGAGATTTTTGGCTTGAAGCAGAATGGAAAAAAAACTTAACCGCATCGTGAAAATCCATGCAGTTGACCTGTTGGAGAGGTTGTTTACATGGAGTAAAATAGGCAGATGTAGAACTGCATAGTGAACGTAGTGAAATAATGTCAAGTTTACATCTGGGAGAGATTCTTGACAAGTAGAAGGGGACCATATCGTAAAATTTGATCAGGTTTATATCTAAGAGCGTAATACAAGAACTGGTCCGCACAGTGAGACTCCATACAGTTTACGTCATAGAGAGGCTGTTGACATGGAGTAGACTGAGAAAACTGGGACGATATAGTCATATTCTGTACAGTTTACATCCTGGGGAGGTTAATCATATCGACTATACTGGGAAGGCCGGGTCTCTATGGTCACACTCCGTACAGTTTGACATTTTAGACGAGTTGTTGACATATTTTAACTTACATGCAGGCCTCTGTATCACTGATGTCTGGTTGATGCCCGTCCACGAGAAAGGAAGTGTGGAGTGGATGCAGCCTCAGACTGCTGTATGGTTTATTTCTGCAGCATCGTCGTTACTCTCATAATCAGTCATTCAGGAATAAGAATTGTGATTTAACACAATTGTAAGTGGCAGGACAGAAAAAAAAAAAGCAAAGAAATCAAGGATGCTGACTTTTGCTCCCCTGATGAAGAAGTTGAAGGCAGGCAACTCCAAATCAGGGTTGCAAGGGGCACCTGTTCACCCACCTTGCATCCAGACAAGAAGGAGCAAGCAAACACCAATGCAAAAAACTGAGGGAGTAAACTGCATAATTGAAGAGCTGAGCCCCAGCAGCTGTGTATGGGTGTGACGGGGAATGGCCGGGCGCTGAGCCCTACAGCTCTGTCCACTTGTTGATTGGGAGGAACCTTGTTCATGAATGAAGAAAAGTCAGGAAGAAAAGTCAGGTGGTGGTGGAGGAGGAGTGAGATGAGTATAGTGAGGGGGAGGAACCTTGTTCATGAATGAAGAAAGTCAGGGAAGGGGGTGGTGATGGAGGAGTGAGAATGAGTATAGTGAGGGGGAGGAACCTTGTTCATGAATGAAGAAAGTCAGGGAAGGGTGGTGATGGAGGAGTGAGAGTGAGTATAGTGAGGGTACTGTTGCTGACAGGACACATGAAGAAGGGGCGGTAAAACAGGTGCTGGGACAGCTGACTCTCTCGTTCTGTCTGATCGTAGCATACTACTTCCCCTTCATTGAACCCCTGCTGCAGGTCAGAGCTAGTTCATAATCGGTACTGCTGCAACGAGGAGGACAGACAAACAAACAGAAACAACGATGACACCCTAGAAACACTTTTCTTTGTGTGTGTTCAAAAGCTTCCCCTGCCTTCCTGGATGTTGATCAGTGGTGATGGCATAGTTCTGTTGACAGTTTACGACATTCTTTTCTTCCGTGGAGTGCTCACTTTCATCACAGAGTCCCTGGGTATCACTGCTTTTGTTTTGATAATAGGCATGTATGTCTTCACTGGATTGTGACCAGAACCTCTGGTCAGAATGCCGTTCACTTCATTTGATTGTCATGTACAGCGTGTTGTGTGGTGGTGGTGTTCAGGCTGAGAGTAACCTGAAGCAGTATGGGAAGGTGTTGATGGCGGAAGCTCCGCAGCAGACCACCGACCTCCTGAAACGTTTGTGTACAGACTACACAAACCAACCAACCGTACGTCTGTGTTCTCGTCATTCCTCAACATTACTGTGTACACTGTTAGTCAGTGGAATGTAGATTTGTATTATGTGTCGTGTTGTGCTGCCAAAGGATGAACATACTTGTCTAGGAGAGAAGATTTTGTCTGTGTCTGTGTGTGAGCCTGTATGTGTGTGTGTGTGTTCATGGGTATGTGTGGGTGTGTGGTGTTTGTGTATGTGTTGTTTGTGTGTGTGTGTGTGTGTAATATAGGTGTGTGTGCATGTGGTATAGGTTTTGTGTGTGTGTAATTCTTCAATTTGACATACGCTCAAAGTTATTGCAGGCAGATATGTGTGTAAGTGTCCAGGTCAGATTGATTTCTTGTAGGTTTTCTGTGCATACTTCGGAAATAGCAATACTTGCATCTTTGGTCGTAGTTTGTCGCATACTGACACAGTAAGTAGAATTAGACCTAAGAGTGCATTGAGCAAATTCCCCCTGCTCCTGTCTGAAATGATTGCCACTTTTTTTCATGGTTTGTGTGCAGGTTGTGCTGAAGCTTTAATGTCATGTTACTGTTACCGCCGCTTGCCAGTTTTGTTGCAAATCGTGAGTCTGACTTTCCAGTGTTTGTTTTTTCTTCCAGAGCCTCTGGTGGACCAGACGAGCCTGGAGGGCGCTGTTCCCAGAATCCAACATGCCAGTGCTGAAGAGTTCATCCACATCTTCGTCAACAATGGGGAGCAGCTGACAGAATTTCTGGAGCACATGGTGGAGGTAACTTGTTTTGTTTTGAGTTACTCGACAATTTTTATGGCCTGAGAGTGTGTCTCCTGAGCGCTGCGGCTGCCTTTTTTTGTTTTTTAAGCCGTTCAAGATCACCAACAGTCTTCTTGCCATCGTCCGCTTTGTGCTGTAGCTCCTCCCCAGATCATGAGCGGAGTGCAGCTGTCACTTGATGCATTGGTGTCCTTGCGCACGCACATGCACACACACACACATGCATGCACGCACGCATGCACGCACGCACGCACGCGCGCGCACACACACACACTAACTAACAAACTAAAATAGCAGGCTGCCGATGCTAATGATGAGCTCTTCTTTGTCTGTTATGGAGTTTCTTTTAACGATTGCATGGTGTTGCACTTGCGTAGTCGGTCCATGAAGATTCCTCACAGCTGCACAGTGTGGGAGAATCCTACACTTGCGTGGTCACTTTTTAAAGATAACTTATCGGTGCAGAGTATGAGGTAATCCTAAACTTGTGTGATAAATGCATAAAGAAGATTACTTATCAGTGTAGACTATGAGATAATCCTAAACTTGTATGGTAAATGTATAAAGATGACTTGCAGACGCACATTATGGGTTAATCCCACTCTGGCGTAGTGAATACATAAATATTAGTAGCAGACGCAGAATAAGGGTAATCCTAACACTTGCGTTGTGAGTATTAAAGATTACCTGTGGGTGCACGGTATGGGTTAAACTTACACTTGCATAGTGGATGAACAAAGTATGGAGTATAGGTTAATCCCACACTCTCGGTGAATGCAGAAAGATCACTTCCACTTCAAATGCCCCTTTCCTTCCCATAACAACCCCATTGTCTTTCTCCTAATGTGTCTGCCTGGCCCACGTTCCTACAGTTGATGACTGTGCTGTGTGCCATGGTGTGTTCCTACAGTTGATGACCGTGCTGTGTGCCATAGTGTGTTCCTACAGTTGATGACTGTGCTGTGTTCCTACAGTTGATGACCGTGCTGTGTGCCTTGGTGCGTTCCTACTGTTGACTGTGCTGTGTGCCTTGGTGTGTTCCTACAGTTGATGACCGTGCTGTGTGCCATAGTGTGTTCCTGCAGTTGATGACCGTGCTGTGTGCCTTGGTGTGTTCCTACTGTTGACTGTGCTGTGTGCCTTGGTGTGTTCCTGCAGTTGATGACTGTGCTGTGTGCCTTGGTGTGTTCCTACTGTTGACTGTGCTGTGTGCCTTGGTGTGTTCCTACAGTTGATGACTGTGCTGTGTGCCTTGGTGTGTTCCTCCTGCAGTTGATGACCATGCTGTGTGCCTTGGTGTGCAGGTACAGCCCAACTCCTCGGGCCTGGTGTACAACACGCTGCTGGAGCTGTACCTGCAGGACATGGTGCATCAACAGTCCATCTCCGTGAGTGCCCCTCCCCTTCCCAGCAACCCCTCACCAGCCACAGCTACCTGTCACTAGGGGGTACTTGTTCAAGGGGCTGGTAGTGCTCAGAAAGAATGACGGTGCCAAGCAGCAGAGTAGGTAGGATTCCGATGTGGTGTGTGCTCATGTGCCCCTGGAGTTCTCATTGATGCAAGTTCAGAAGAAGCGGGCGTGCAATGTAACAAAACCCTTGCTAGTATGCAAGCTGAAGCGGCTTGCCTCAGGCTGCGTGAGTTGGTCAGACATGCTAAGTGGATCAGACATCTGCAAAGCCAGAGCCATGAGACCCTCTTCTCAAATTCTCTCATCTTAGTCATTAATTCGTTTGTCCATCAGCTTCAAATCGGGTGCAGTGTGGTCTCAAAAACTTAGCGGGCTGTGGTGTAGCGTATATATGGGCTAGTCCACACGCGGTGACACCTCCTTGATGAAACTGAAACTGTGTGAGTGGGGTGTGTTGGACCACTTGGCACACTGTGAGCTGAGTGTTGCCAGTGAGGCTGTTTGGAATGCAGAGAGTTCTCATCAATGTGGGCTGGTGTTTATGTTGGGCCCGCAGCCAACACCAAGGGAGGCCAGTTGTTTGAGATGCAGAGAGTTCTCATCACTGTGGTGTGGATGTTTTGAAATGCAGAGAGTTCTCATCACTGTGGTGGAAGTTGGGCTCACTGCCAACACGAGGGACGCCAGCTGTTTGAAATGCAGAGAGTTCTCATCACTGTGGTGTGGATGTTGGGCTCACATCCAACACAGAGGGAGGCCAGTTGTTTGAAATGCAGAGAGTTCTCATCACTGTGGTGTGGATGTTGGGCTCACATCCAACACAGAGGGAGGCCAGTTGTTTGAAATGCAGAGAGTTCTCATCACAGTGGTGTGGATTTTGAAATGCAGAGAGTTCTCATCACTGTGGTGTGGATGTTTGAAATGCAGAGAGTTCTCATCACAGTGGTGTGGATGTTGGGCTCACATCCAACACAGAGGGAGGCCAGTTGTTTTGAAATGCAGAGAGTTCTCATCATTGTGGTGGTGGTTGTTTGAAATGCAGAGAGTTCTCATCACTGTGGTGTGGATGTTGGGCCCGCAGCCAACACAGAGGGAGGCCAGTCTGGACACTGTATCCCTTTCCTGCATATTGGACTAGGGAAAGGAAGGAAGAGGGTGGGGTGGTGGTGGTCTCCACCATCGTTTTTTGAGGGAGAGGAGGTTTGCACCCACAACTTGATGGCAATGGCAAAAATACTATCACCCAAGTGATGGGAAGGGGGGATGAGAGGGATGAGGTTTGGATGTGGAAGTGGGGGAGTGAAGAATGGTGGGTAGTGGGGTGTCAGAAAACGGGGGAAAAAAAAAAAAGGCGAATGTTTACAATGAAATGAAATGGGGTGTTGCAGGTTTGGTTGTTTGAAATCAGCCATAGACTCAACAAATGACATTTTTACTCTTTTTTTTTTTATTATTGTTGATTATTTTGAAACCTCACGGCCTGCTCACAACAAACCATCACCATGGAATCTGCGACAGAATTTTAATCAAATGCCATTTTCAGTGAAAGGGTAGCATAGTTTAGAAGACACAGTGTCATGAACGCTGATGATATAACACAGCGAGCTGTTCATCCAGCTGGCAGCCTCAGCTGTATATAACTTTACCAAACATCCTTAACAGATAGTCTTCTAGGGTGCCTGACTTTGGTGTAATGTAACCCTAATGCTTTGGTCAATGTTTGGCGTATGCCAGCAAGGTGATGGGTTTGGTTCCAGACAGTGGGTTATGTGTGTTACGAGTCTTTCAGATAGTGCTGGTATTTTCGTGATTGTGGCAAGGAAAATGGAAACTGAATGCTTTGCTCTGTCCGGCTCTTTTGGGTGCATGTCTATAGGAAAAATGCACAGTTGCAAAGCAAGACAGTTGTCTGCCAGATATTTTCTGGTGCGTTCCAGTGTCTTTTTCATTTCATTTTTTTTGTTTTTTTATTTTTGTTGAATATTCAGGTTGTTGTAATGAATTTTATAATTACATTGGGTATTTTTTGTTGCATTTCAGGAAAGAGTTGACATGGAGCGAAAGACATTGGAACTGTTGAAAAACCCTGATGTAAGTTGGCCTCTGTGTGTGTGTGAGTGTGTGTGTGTGTGTGTGTGTGTGTGTGTGTGGTGCATTCACATGTGCATGCGTGTTTCTTCTTGTGTTTTTCTTCTTCATCTCATACTGATGATGATGATGATACTAAGGATAAGGATTGTCGACTTTCAAACAGAACACGGTCTGAAATATTCCCGTTATTCAGTATTCTCAAAGTAGGGAGCCATAGTTTCAAACCATCAGTTAAAGTCCAGGAGTGCAAAAGGCTTGTGCCGAATATCCAGTCTTCACAGCGTCCACAGTTTTCACAGTGTGTCCACTGTCATCACAGTGTCCACAGTCTTCACAGTGTGTCCACAGTCTTCACAGTGTCCACAGTCTTCACAGTGTGTCCACAGTCTTCACAGTGTGTCCACAGTCTTCACAGCGTCCACAGTTTTCACAGTGTCCACTGTCATCACAGCGTCCACAGTCTTCACAGTGTGTCCACAATCTTCACAGTGTCCACAGTCTTCACAGTGTGTCCACAGTCTTCACAGTGTGTCTTCACAGTGTGTGTCCACAGTCTTCACAGTGTGTCCACAGTCTTCACAGTGTGTCCACAATCTTCACACAGTGTCCACACAGTCTTCACAGTGTCCACAGTCTTCACAGTGTGTCCACAGTCATCACAGTGTGACCGCAGTCTTCACAGTGTGTCCACAGTCTTCACAGTGTGTCCACAGTCTTCACAGTGTGTCCACAGTCATCACAGTGTGTCCACAGTCTTCACAATGTCCACAGTCTTCACAGTGTGTCCACAGTCATCACAGTGTGACCACAGTCTTCACAGTGTGTCCACAGTCTTCACAGTGTCCACAGTCTTCACAGTGTGTCCACAGTCTTCACAGTGTCCACAGTCTTCACAGTGTCCACACAGTCTTCACAGTGTCCACAGTCTTCACAGTGTGTCCACAGTCTTCACAGTGTGTCCACAGTCTTCACAGTGTGTCCACAGTCTTCACAGTGTGTCCACAATCTTCACAGTGTGTCCACAGTCTTCACAGTGTCCACAGTCTTCACAGTGTCCACACAGTCTTCACAGTGTCCACAGTCTTCACAGTGTGTCCCACAGTCTTCACAGTGTGTCCACAGTCTTCACAGTCTTTCACAGTGTGTCCACAGTCTTCACAGTGTGTCCCACAGTCTTCACAGTGTCCACAGTCTTCACAGTGTGTCCACAGTCTTCACAGTGTCCACAGTCTTCACAGTGTGTCCACAGTCTTCACAGTGTCCACAGTCTTCACAGTCTTCACAGTGTGTCCACAGTCTTCACAGTGTCCACAGTCTTCACAGTGTGTCCACAGTCTTCACAGTGTCCACAGTCTTCACAGTGTGTCCACAGTCTTCAGTGTGTCCACAGTCTTCACAGTGTGTCCACAGTCATCACAGTGTCCACAGTCTTCACAGTGTGTCCACAGTCTTCACAGTGTCCACAGTCTTCACAGTGTGTCCACAGTCTTCACAGTGTGTACACAATCTTCACAGTGTGTCCACAGTCTTCACAGTGTGTCCACAATCTTCACAGTGTCCACACAGTCTTCACAGTGTTGATACAGTCTTCACAGTGTGTCCACAGTCTTCACAGTGTGTCCACAGTCATCACAGTGTATCTACAGTCTTCACAGTGTGTCCACAGTCTTCACAGTGTGTCCACAGTCTTCACAATGTCCACAGTCTTCACAGTGTGTCCACAGTCTTCACAGTGTGTCCACAGTCTTCAGTGTCCACAGTATTCACAGTGTGTCCACAGTCTTCACAGTGTCCACAGTCTCACAGTCTTCACAGCGTGTCCACAGTCTTCACAGTGTGTCCACACAGTCTTCACAGTGTCCACAGTCTTCACAGTGTGTCCACACAGTCTTCACAGTGTCCACACAGTCTTTACAGTGTGTCCACAGTCTTCACAGTGTCCACACAGTCTTCACAGTGTGTCCACAATCTTCACAGTGTCCACACAGTCTTCACAGTGTGTCCACAGTCTTCAGAGGGTCCACACAGTCTTCACAGTGTGTCCACAGTCTTCACAGTGTGTCCGCAGTCTTCACAAAATAACATCATCACAGTCACAAACCACAGAGATGGAAGCTCCATGCCTTTAATCATAGGTAGCCAGGTTCCTGTGTGTTGTTATGAGTTCAGTGGACTTGTCAGGGAGCAGGTTGCAGTGTGTTGTTATGAGTTCAGTGGACTTGTCAGGGAGCAGGTTGCTGTGTGTTGTTAGGAGTTCAGTGGACTTGTCAGGGAGCAGGTTGCTGTGTGTTGTTAGGAGTTCAGTGGACTTGTCAGGAGCAGGTTGCTGTGTGTTGTGTTAGGAGTTCAGTGGACTTGTCAGGGAGCAGTTGCTGCTGTGTGTTGTTAGGAGTTCAGTGGACTTGTCAGGGAGCAGGTTGCTGTGTGTTGTTAGGAGTTCAGTGGACTTGTCAGGGAGCAGGTTGCTGTGTGTTGTTAGGAGTTCAGTGGACTTGTCAGGGAGCAGGTTGCTGTGTGTGTTGTTAGGAGTTCAGTGGACAGCAGGTTGCTCATGCCTGCATCTCATCCAGCCCACCTTTTTTTTTTTCCCCACCTTGGATGCACATAATGTTGCTCTGTCCTCCCTGTCAGTGAGGTACACAGCATGGAAATCAGTGTTACTAACTGTTAGCAGTTGAGCAGTATCGCACTGTATTGTGATGGTAACATCACTCAATGAATGGAATGACCTGTCTTTTTGTACTCCCAGTTCTTATAGAACAGGGGGTACTTTACAATGGGAACGAAGAAATGCTGTCTGTGTGTCTGTCTGTCTGTCTGTCCGTCCGTCCGTCTGTGGTCAAAATGTGTTCCTCTTGCTCCAGCCAATACTACTGGGCCAGTCTTCCTGAAAATTTGTAGGTATGTTCATTATGGGTTACGGATGATGCCCGATGTTATATTTTACCGTTTTAGCCGTTATTAATGCTATAGCGGCCCATATTGGTTTTTCTTCTTTATGGAATATCTCACAAAGTACTAAGCCGATCTTTCTGAATATTTTTAGGTATGTTCATTATGGGTCACGAATGATGCCCAATGTTTTATTTACCGTTATATCCGTTACTAACGGCTATAACGGCCCATAACAGTTTTTCTTCTTTATGGAATATCTCAGAAAGTGCATGGCCGATCTTTCTGAAAATTTGTAGGTATGTGCATTATGGGTCATGGATGATGCCCGATGTTTACCAGAATAGCCGTTACAACGGCTATAACGGTCCAAAATGTTTTTTCCTCTTTATGGGATATCTCGCGCATATTCAAGATAAACTGGGAGTACTTTTATATGCTTTGCATCTTGTTTTATTTCTGCTTCTAGTTGTTATCATGGCACTGAGTTGTGATTTCTAACGGGTTGAGGTCATGCAGTGAGGGGTCGATGGTGTTCAGACAATCTGACGATTGTAGGCGTTAGTAAGTTGCACAGGTTTCTGTAGCGTTAACGTGATGGACATACTGGATGGAGATCATAAACCGGACTTTGGTCACAGACAGACTGTGTCCACTGTCTGTTAGTTGATGCTTGTTTCATAGGCTGCGTGCAGTAGGATGACTCTTGTCCCATAGGCTGCGTGCAGTAGGATGACTCTTGTCCCATAGGCTGCGTGCAGTAAGATGACGCGTGTCCCGAAGGCTGCGTTCAGTAAGATGACTCTTGTTCTGTAGGCTGACTCAGTAGGATGACTCTTGTCCCATAGGCTGCATTCAGTAGGATGACTCTTGTTCTGTAGGCTGCGTTCAGTAGGATGACTCTTGTCCCATAGGCTGCATTCAGTAGGATGACTCTTGTTCTGTAGGCTGCGTTCAGTAGGATGACTCTTGTTCTGTAGGCTGCGTTCAGTAGGATGACTCTTGTTCTGTAGGTGGCATTCTGTAGGATGACTCTTGTCCCATAGGCTGCGTTCAGTAGGATGACTCTTGTTCTGTAGGCTGCGTTCAGTAGGATGACTCTTGTCCCATAGGCTGCGTTCAGTAGGATGACTCTTGTTCTGTAGGCTGCGTTCAGTAGGATGACTCTTGTCCCATAGGCTGCGTTCAGTAGGACAACTCTTGTTCTGTAGGCTGCATTCAGTAGGACGACTCTTGTCCCATAGGCTGCATTCAGTAGGATGACTCTTGTTCCATAGGCTGCGTTCAGTAAGATGACTCTTGTCCCATAGGCTGCGTTCAGTAGGATGACTCTTGTCCCATAGGCTGCGTTCAGTAGGATGACTCTTGTTCTGTAGGCTGCGTTCAGTAGGATGACTCTTGTTCCGTAGGCTGCATTCAGTAGGATGACTCTTGTTCTGTAGGCTGCATTCAGTAGGATGACTCTTGTCCCATAGGCTGCATTCAGTAGGATGACTCTTGTTCTGTAGGCTGCGTTCAGTAGGATGACTCTTGCCCCATAGGCTGCGTTCAGTAGGATGACTCTTGTCCCATAGGCTGCGTTCAGTAGGATGACTCTTGCCCCATAGGCTGCGTTCAGTAGGACGACTCTTGTCCCATAGGCTGCCTTCAGTAGGACGACTCTTGTCCCATAGGCTGCCTTCAGTAGGACGAGTCTTGTCCCATAGGCTGCGTTCAGTAGGACGACTCTTGTCCCATAGGCTGCGTTCAGTAGGACGAGTCTTGTCCCATAGGCTGCGTTCAGTAGGACGAGTCTTGTCCCATAGGCTGCGTTCAGTAGGACGAGTCTTGTCCCATAGGCTGCGTTCAGTAGGACGAGTCTTGTCCCATAGGCTGCGTTCAGTAGGATGACTCTTGTCCCATAGGCTGCGTTCAGTAGGATGACTCTTGTCCCATAGGCTAGCTATGACAAAGAAAAAGCAATGGCAGTGTTAGATGTAGGAGGACTGTGCTGAGGCCAGCAATTGCACAGGCAGTGACAGTGCCTCGTATTAACATAACATACTACACTTTGTCTTACAGACCAAGGAATGCACTGTACGCTTTGCTCCAAAGTATCTTGTAGTTTGAAGATTACAGTGCGTTGACCATGCAATGCTTCCACAGTGAGAATGGAAAGTAAGAATTACTGTTCGTCATTGTTGTTATCGTATGGTGATGATTTTGATGACTAGTGATGAGGGTTCCTGTACAGGGCATGATGTCATTGATGAGAGGTTAGTGCTATTTGATGATGATGGTGAGGTGGAGGAGGAGGAGGATTTCACAGGCTGACCATAGAGTGGAACATTGTGGTGCAGACGTGTGTGGTAGTGAAGATGACAGTGCGGTAGATGTGGATGTATGGAGTTGTGTTGGTTGTGATGATGTCACAGGCTGGCTACGACATGGAACAAGCCATGGTGTTGTGTCAGGTGAACAGTTTCAAGGCCGGCATCCTCTACCTGTATGAAAAGGCACACCTGTAAGTTGTACACTATGTGTGTGTTTGTGTGTGTAATATGTGTGTGTATGGGTGTGTGTTGTGTATGTGTGTGTGTATGTGTATGCGTTGTGTGTGTGTGCATGTGCGTGCATGTGTGTGTAGTGCGTGCGTGCCTGTGAGCGTGCGTGCGTATGTCTCTGTGCGTGTGCATGTGTGTGTGTGTGTGTGTGTGTGTGTGTGTGTGTGTGTGTGTGAAAAAGAACAAGAATGCAGAGATACTGCACATGTGTACATATGGATGAGAGAGAGAGAGGGCTCGAAAGAGGATCAGCCTGGACACAAGTAGCGTAGTAGTGGCTCCATATGAAGGTTGAATAAGTAAGAAAAAAAAAAAAAGTGCCGACCATAGAAATCTGGTGGTTTGTGGTCAGTATTACCATCAGATATCAGTCTGTGCTGTAAATGCCAGTCACGGAGCCGGCAAAGCACAGCATGATGCCAAACAGACAGGAGAGGTTAGGTCAGTGGTGCCCGTAGACATTGCTTTACAATTCAGACGCCAGTGGCCCAGCTATAGAGCAGGGGGGCCATAGCCAGTTTCACAGAAACCGTGCACCTGATTTGAGTCGATGGCACGATGGTAATGATGGAGGATGGTCAATACGGGCATGGTAAGGTACTCGGATGTTCTGGAGCAAGGCAAGACAGTGGTTACATGACCGTGCCTGACATGCTGTCATGACTTAGTTTGGACTGGGAGGGGGGGGAGTCTTGAATGAGTGGCCTCGAGACAGGCACAGTGATTGAGAGAGCTACAAGCTACATGACTGAATGGACACAACGAACACGACTAGGTTGTTAAGAGTGATGAGCAGGTTGTGTGCTTGTCTCAGGTGTTGGTAAATCATGATGCTACATTTATAAAACCCTGTTTGGTCTGCATGGAAAGCGAGTTAATGATTATTATGAAAAACAAGACATGAAAGGTAATGTCAAAAAACCTCATGACAGTAAAGATGTATGAAGAAGCATGATGAAGACATGAAAACCATAAAAAAAAAGAGAAATTCTAAGGATGAGCGCAGGATGCAAGATAGTGATGATAACGAAGATAATCTGAAGATGAGGATTATGCCTATGTCACCAGGTATGTCATTATGAAGATGTAATGAGTATTATGTCTGTCACCAGGTACGTAATTATGAAAATGTAATGAGTATTAAGTGTATGTCACAAGGTATATTTATGAAGATGATGTAGTGACAAGGATTATGTCTATGCCACTAGGTATATGATAATGACAATGATGTAATGATAAGAATTATGTCTGTTGTCGCCAGGTATAGGATAATGAAGATGGTGTAATAATGAGGATTATATCTGTCACCAGGTATATAGTAATGAAGATGATGTAATGATGAATATTTTGTCTGGGTCACCAGGTATATGATGATGATGTAATGATGAGGATTATCATTATGTTTGTGTCACAGGTACCAGCAGATTTGCAGTACCACATGGAGCACAATGAATTGTGTCCATGTTATGGAGACGTGCAAAAAATTTGGGTATGTTCCGTATCTGTCTTCTTTGGATTTTTTTTTTCTGCATTTACCTGTTCAATCAAATACCTTCTCCCCCCACTTGCCATGCTGTCTGCCTTTCCAACCACGTGGAACTGTGCATTGATTTTTGCTCCGCTGCCTGAAGGAATCTTGTGGCACCGTAAGGTTTTCACCCTGTGCATGTTTTCTGCTGCTGATTGTTGTTTTGATTGATAGTGTGCTGTTTCACTTTTTGCATTAAATGCACACAGCACGTCATGTGCACAGAACGTTTGTTTTTTATCCAACAAGCAGCGAATCTGATTTTGTGCTTCCTCGTGTCTGGTCTATGCTCAGCCAAACAATTTTCAATGTATTTCATCGACAGTTTTCTACTGCAAGTTTTTCTTTTCTTTTTTTTTTTTAAAAAACAGGGCTTGTTTATCAGCATGTTTCATTTATTGTTTTAAAAAATTCTCAAAGGAGAGTTTGAGAAGATTTTCGTACCACTTACATGGCCAGTCTGTCTTGGAAACGTCAGCTGTTTATGAATAGGATTATGACAATGTTTCTTCTGTGAGTAACTTTAAAGTAGCCAAGATTCAAGCATTTTTTTTTAGGCTGACGATTTTTTTTTTTTCTGTGGCATAATTCTCTTACAGTGTAAAGACACTCGGGAGTGCTGCTTACTTAATGCTCTAGCCTAGGCTTGGGACTCTGTGTGCCACTCTGAAGAAGATACATGATGCGATGGATGGAGTGGAAGGTAGAGAAACCTGATGGAACTGAGTGTTTTGTGTGTGTGTGTGTGTGTGTGTGTGTGTGTGTGTGTGTACATGTGTGTGTGTATGTGTGTGTGTATACATGTGTATGTGTGTGTGTGCATGTGCGTGTGTGTGTGTGTGTGTGTGTGTGTGTGTGTGTGTGTGTGTGTGTGTGTGTGTGTGTGTGTGTGTGTGTGTGTGCAGGCACAGGACCCGCAGCTTTGGGTTCATGCCCTCTCTTACTTTGCCCAGAAGGAGGCGCAGTGTAAACCCCAGTTGATGGAGGTGTTGTCACGTATCCTTTCATGGTCATCAGGGTGTCTGTGTGAGTGTGTGTGCGTGCATGTGTGCATATGCATGTGTGTGTATGTGTGTGTGTGCATGTATGTATGTGTGTGTGTGTGAGATATAATGTGCATTAGTGAAAGAACATTTTTGTGTGTGTACATGTTCACACATGTGCAAGAACACTTTACATGTGTGGGTGTGTGGGTATAAATACACACACACACACACACACCAGTGTAATGCAGTATGATAGTTGTGAGAGTTCGGTGAAGGCCATCAAAACAAGATCCTTATCCCAGGTCTCAGACATTGACAAGAGAAATCTGATGTCTCCACTGCTTGTTATTCAGACCTTGGCTCACAACTCTACGGCCACCTTATCTGTTGTCAAGGTTGGTTCCGGCAGCTCTGTGTTTGTCGCTGTCTGGGTTGGTCTGTCTGTCTTTCAGGTATATGCAATTGTGTGTGTGGGAGGGGAGAGAGTGGGGCAAGGGGAGGCATTTGAATAATGGATTGTTAAATGGTTGCTGTGGTGTACCTCCTATCCATAAAACACACAGGGTGACATTGACCTGATCAGTAGAAACACATAGGGTGACATTGACCTGATCAGTAGAAACACATAGGGTGACATTGACGTGATCAATAGAAACACATAGGGTGACATTGACGTGATCAATAGAAACACACACGTTGACATTGACCTGATCAATAGAAACACACACGTTGACATTGACCTGATCAATAGAAACACATAGAGTGACATTGACCTGATCAATAGAAACACATAGATCTGACATTGACCTGATCAATAGAAACACATAGATCTGACATTGACCTGATCAATAGAAACACACACGGTGACATTGACCTGATCAATAGAAACACACAGGGTGACAATGACCTGATCAATAGAAACACACAGGGTGACACATGACCTGATCAATAGAAACACACAGGGTGACATTGACCTGATCAATAGAAACACACAGGGTGACATTGACCTGATCAATAGAAACACACAGGGTGACATTGACCTGATCAATAGAAACACACAGGGTGACAATGACCTGATCAATAGAAACACATAGATCTGACATTGACCTGATCAATAGAAACACACACGGTGACATTGACCTGATCAATAGAAACACACAGGGTGACAATGACCTGATCAATAGAAACACACAGGGTGACATTGACCTGATCAATAGAAACACACAGGATGACATTGACCTGATCAATAGAAACACACAGGTGACATTGACCTGATCTATAGAAACACACAGGGTGACAATGACCTGATCAATAGAAACACAGAGATCTGACATTGACCTGATCAATAGAAACACACACGTTGACATTGACCTGATCAATAGAAACACACAGGGTGACACCTGATGACCTGATCAATAGAAACACACAGGGTGACAATGACCTGATCAATAGAAACACACAGGGTGACATTGACCTGATCAATAGAAACACACAGGGTGACAATGACCTGATCAATAGAAACACACAGGGTGACAATGACCTGATCAATAGAAACACACAGGGTGACATTGACCTGATCTATAGAAACACACAGGATGACATTGACCTGATCAATAGAAACACATAGGGTGACCTGATCAATAGAAACACACAGGGTGACATTGACCTGATCAATGGAAACACACAGGGTGACATTGACCTGATCAATAGAAACACAGAGGGTGACATGACCTGATCAATAGAAACACACAGGATGACATTGACCTGATCAATGGAAACACACAGGGTGACACTGACCTGATCAATAGAAACACACAGGGTGCACTGACCTGATCAGTGGTTGTGGTCAGTTGAAGTGGTGTCTTCATGGATTAAACTGTTTTTTGCATTAAGCATTGGAATGCTTGTCCTGCAGGACTGAGTTACACAGCGGCTGTTCGGATGGGTTCAGTAAGTTGGGAACATGTATTGGTGGGCAGGACTACATTATACGACGACTGCAGATGGAGCAGGACCAGATGTCGGAGGACAAGCGGCTCATCCGTCAGTACCAGGAAGACACTGCCAAGAAACGCTCCCAGATTCGGGAACTTCAGACATCGTGAGCGGCTCTGTCAATACTGTCATTGTCTGTATTCACTAGTTTGTTACATTCTTCTGCAGTCTTTACAAGTCTTCTGAACTCCTCTCTGTCAGTCTTTGTAAGTCTGTTGCATTCTTTGTCAGTTGTTAGAAATCGTTTTTTGTCTTCACAGGTTGTCACATTGTTCTTTGTCTCCATATGTTTGTAAGATTACTTCTTTGTGAAACATAGATGATCTTTATATCATATTCAGATCAATGTTAGAACTTTTAAGTAACTCTTTGTTTGTTTGTTTCGTTTATTGTGTATTGATAGGGTTTCACATCTTGTACAAATGGGAGTGAATCACATACTGAAATTGAAAATCATATACACAAAAAAGCAAAAACGGTATGATAGGGGTGCAAGTCTTCAAGATCAAGACGGAAATGCAAATTAGAACAATTTTAAAAACTTTGTCTCTGGATCTACAACATTTTATTTGTGCTGTCTCCAGTTCGGCAAGATTTTGTTTTGAGGTGCTTCCAATGCTTTGGTACTTTCGGAGAGTGATGTTTTTCCTCTGAAGTTCATCTTGTGTATATTACTTTGTGACTTACATATAAACACAAAATAAGTGTTCTGGAAAGAAAATTATTAGTGAATGACTGTCGTGTTGTCAATTTGAAATCGAAAATGTTGAAAAATACTTTCATGATTGCCAAAACTCTCTTCAGTCAGGGAAGTGTGAAAAAGTCTGAAATGGGTAAAAGTGATTTTCCCAAGTTTCCTGTCAGTCCAGACAAAGGAATGATAGTCCATGGTGGAACGGAAGAGAAAAATGGATGAGTAAAGGCTGAAGTACTTGACAAAACACACTTTCAGAAGCATACAGTGAATCCCTGAAAACCGTGAGAAAAACAGCTGAAAAATGGGTGTTGCTGAACTCAGTGTGGATGAACTGACCTGTGCAGAGATTTGGGTTAGGGTCAGAAGGTCAGCATCGCTACCATGCCTGTCTTGTGGCCAGAGCTGGAGGCACAGCTGTAGTCGGTGGGGAGGAATCAGTGGGCACTGTTCCTACAGAAACACTTGCAGAGGGAGGATAGCTCTGCGCCTTCTCCCACTTCCACGAGAGGCTGGTCTTCAGCTTCGGGGTCCCCCAGGGGTCAGGGTTGAGCCCTCAGGTCCTTGTTCATGACCTTGACCCTTCGGATGTCTGTTCCTGTTTGGATGAAGGTTCCTTTGAATGTGGAGAAGTTCTCCATTCCTATGAAAGAGGTGAACTCGTCCTGGGAGGTGGTGGAAGTTCCCCTTCCTTACCCTCCCCCAGGCCTTGGTTCCATTCAGTTTCTAGCTGAAAAAAAAAGAAAAAAAAAAGCAAACAAACAAAAGGAAAGTGGAGTGCTGCTATAAATCTAAACAAACTCATCTTTCCTGAAGGTTTACCCTTCCTTTACTCCGGCAGTTTTGATGTCCTCCAAGGTCTCTGTGTCGCCTGTTTTCCATTGTCCAGTTTCATCAAGTGTCAAAAAGTTTGTTTTGCCTTTCAAGGCAAGTTTAATTCTGTCAGGTTTTCCCCTTTAGTCCTTCGGTGGGGTACTTCTTGTGGTACTTTGTGTGTGTGTGTGTGTGTGTGTGTGTGTGTGTTGTGTGGGCTTGATGGGCGAAAGCATGCGAAGGAAGGAAGGAAGGGAGAGAGAGCACATGTATGCATGTGAAAAAGGGTGATGTTGTGAGCTGCTTGTAATACAAAACCACTTTGAAATATTGAAAGGGGCTAGAAAAATGTTCTCTTATTAGTATTATATTCACTTCTACATCATAAATCAGGTATGCTCATGTGTATGCTTAGAAGCTTGATAGGAGTGATATCTGCACACATGATTTTCTACTACTCTCTCCACCATCACTGTGCTCTATTGAGTGATTGTGACCATCCCAAACTGCCTCTGGAAGGTTCTGTCTGAGAGAAGTCTGAAAACATACCAGCTGTTGATTTTGGGGGCAGAATCATGGTTGCTTAGACAGTAACAGACTGATTGTGATGCTGATTTCCTTCTCGTTTCATGATAGCCATGCTCACAAAAGAAAAGAAGACAGAAGAAGAGTGTGAAAGAAAACAAAGGACTGGAGTAGGACGGAGTTGTTAGGTAGTATGAGAAATGTACTGGGTACAGAGCTTGGTAAACTCAGGTCTCTGGCGTCCTCAAAGGAAGAGCAGGGACCAGCTCTCATGAGTTTGTTCCTTTCGTTCAAGCCATCAGCTCCCACTGGAGCAAAGGCCATCAACAACAATCTGCCAGCGCGCCCTGTCCTGGGCTGCCCTTTCCAATTCTTTCCAGGTGTATCCCACTGTCTTTCTCTATAGCATCCGGATGTTCCAAGCGCCTATGGACGTTGTTTTCTTTGTCGTCAAGAGAGTTGTCAGCGCTGCTGCTTCCGGTTGGCTTTCATTGCAGTCCCTCATAGGTCCTCCCGTAGAAGGCTCCCTGGCTCCAAGAAGAGTTTGCTGGGTTGTTGTTGTTGACATTTCTGTAGCTACATCGATTTAAGGACAAGGTGAGGAAGCTAATCTCACACTTGCCCTGGCTCCCCATTTATCCGGGCTTGCTGCCGGCCATACCGGGCATGGGCTGGGTTTCTCTCATCAGTGACTGTTGTTTAAATTGTTCATCAGCACTGTTGTACATGTGTATTCTGTCAGCTCATGGGGGGGGAGGGGGGGTGATACAGTCCATGATGGTTTAGAATATAAAACTGCCATAGGCTGTTCAGAATCTTCGGATGTCACTGCCCTCCTCCTTTTCATTGTTCTGACTGTTGGTTTGGACGGGCCAGTCTATAACATCCAAGACCAAACAGTAGGACTCCATTGCCTCTTCACTGTGGGGAAAGAGTGGGCAACCAATTTTCCAAGTCTCATGCTCAAAACCGTTAGCCGTCTAAGGGAGGCTACTTCGAGGAGTTGAGCACAGAGCCATACTAGGGAAAAACTTGCCTCCCTTCTCTCTCTCTCTCTCTCTCTCTCTCTCTCTCTCTCTCTCTCTCTCTCTCTCTCTCTCTGTCTGTCTGTCTTGGATAACCTAATTGAATTGACTAGATGTGAATAAAGCATTATGCAGAGGATATAGTAAAACTTATTTATTTAAAAAGAAGCACTCTTTCATAGATCAGGATATCTCTTTTTTTTGCAGCGAAAGAGAGCAAGTGCCAGCTTATCTGTCAGTTTTAAATGACACTTTAGTACTCTTAACTCTGAATATGATTTTCGTGAAAGGAGCAGCATGATTTATCATAAAATATGCTCCTACAATTCTTTGTTGTTCTTTTTCATATACATTCATTTGTTTATTCATGATGGTCATTTCTATTTACTCACAGTTTTATTGTTTTGATTTTTATTTCTTTTGTCTTGAAATGATGAGTATCCAAACACTAGCATTATAGATGATTGAGAAGGATGTTGAAGGTCTGATGTGAACCCAGATGTGGATGTGGATGTGATGCTGTTGGGTTACAGGGCCAAGATTTTCCAGGCTTCCAAGTGTAACATCTGTAACCACACGCTGGAGTTACCGTCTGTCCACTTCTTGTGTGAACCCCACCCTACCATCAGCAGTCAGTGTCTGTCTATACCGCTGTCTGTCAGTCTACCATATGTGTGTGCACACGTGTGCATGCACACACACACACACACACACACACACACACACACACACACACACACACACACACACACACACACACACACACACACACACACACACACACACACACACACACACACACACACACACGTATATACACATGCCACACACACACACACACACACACACACACACACACACACACACACACACACGTATATACACATGCATAATCACACACACACATATACGCACACACATACATACATATATATATAAACACATGCACATGCATGCATGCACACACAGACACACACATACACACACACACACACACACACACACACACACACACACACACACACACACACACACACACACACACACACACACATATGCACATACACACACACACACACACACACACACACACACACACACACACACACACGCACACATGCACAAACACACACACCACACACACACAAACACACACACACACAAACGCACACACACACACACACACACACACACACACACACACACACACACACACACACACATGCACATACACACACTCACACACACACACACACACACGCACACACGCATGCTCAAACACGCACAAACAACACACACACACACACACACACACACACACACACACACACACACACACAGATGCACATATATGCACACACACACACACACACACATTCCTGGGGAGGGGGAGGGGGCTAGCTTGCAAACTTGTGATCAGAAGAGTTGTGCGACCCAGTGATCCCCATACGTTTTGCTGACCAGGCTTCAGTACTTTGAAGGACTGCTAGCTTCACAAAAATTCTACTAGGCCTATTTTGCCAAGTTGCCAAAGCACTGCATGATAAAGAGTTGATGCCCGTGGCAGAGTGCCCGTGTCAAGCTGGGTAAGGATGAGGGCTCTGACAAAGTGTGACACGCCTTTTACCTGTTCTGTCCTCTACCTTTTGTCTTCTTTCCCAAGTTTGATTCCTATCGTGACATGCAGTGTTATCCCAGCTGTGTTTTGCCAAGGCTCTCTTGACCTGACCTTTTGAGTCGTCACGACCTTTGGCCATGGCTGACACCGGTGTTAACCTCAGCCAAATGATCCACATACACTGTTCTTGTCAAAGGACGTTTGGGGATGGGCCTGGCATAGCAACAGAGATGGTGGGGCGCATGGTCGAGCAGAAAACGTTGGACGGTAGCTTGAGAGAAAGAGTGATGGAAGATTCCCATCCTGGTTGTACTGCTACAGGACCCGATGGGAATGGGACGGTCGGGGAGAGGGTGTCGATGTTGTTGTTGTACCCTGGCTAAAAAAGATCCAGGGATCATCCGAAGAGCCAAAGTACTTGAACACTATGGTACAAATGCATCAGCTGGGGATGAGAACATTATGTGTGTGACCGTTTTTGATTACCCCATCACATGGGCAGCCACACTCTGACTTCAGGGGAATTTGGTGACTGATAATGTTACGCTAGGAGCTTGTCACAACTGAAGACAATCCCCGCATAACTATGCAGAGCATAACAACATTTTGATGTAGCCTTGGTGTTCTAGCCCTGTGTCAGTTGGCGTGACACGGCCTTAAGCAAGGCAGGGTGTCGATGATAGTCAGCAAACAGAATGAAACAAGGGACCGACCATTGTCAGTCTGAAGAAGTGAGGAGGACACAGGGCAAACGATCCGACGGGTTGTGGGAGTTCAGCGTTTGCAAGGAAGTGACGTGGGCACCTTGCTGTTGGCCACCAAGGTCAGGCAGTCTGCAGGGCATCTTAGTGCCGCCTTACTTACAACAGCAGTTGCAGACTTACCAGCTCTTCCGCTTGCTTGTTCTTTATTCCACCCGTTTTCCTTACCTAAAATGATTCTGAAGGAGCGGGGAAGGGTGTGGGGATGGGAAGTGGTAGGGACAGCCGGTAAGCAAACGATTTAGAGCATCATGTTTGATTTTAGGGAAGCAGCTGGCGAGCGTAAAGTGAAAAAGAAAAAGAAACCAGAACTTGGGATCCAAAGACGTGGAGCAGCGCTTGTCTTGTAATATCTAGAATCAGTTCCAGCTGTTGTTGAAAATAACAGGATAACAATTTTATTTGTCCAAAAGATGGAAAATTCATTTTTGACAGCACAGCAACCATATACTAGGACAATACACAAACACAGGGGAAAAAAGACGTAAACTGCCTGTGTAAGAATCAATAGTAAAATATCAGTAAGCACAAACACTCTTCACACACACACACACACACACACACACACACACACACACACACACACACACACACACACACACACACACACACACACACACATCACACACACACCACACACACATACAAACACATGTGTATGCGCAGCTACAGTACACATCTACTCTCTTTAAAGCATGGAACCTAAAGTTACAAAAGAAAGCATCATCATTGAAAGCAAACAAACATACTCTATTTAAATATATTCAATTTAGTACGATTGAAGTAATAAATATGATTATTTAAGACCAGGCATCCATCGATACATACGATTTTTAAACACACACACACACACACACACCATGACCACATACACACACTCATATATATACCAAAAATTCCTTTTGTCCATCCCCATATTTAGCAATTTGTTTTAAGAGTAGGCAATGATAAGAGTAAAAACATGCACAGAATGTATGCCCAGAATTAGCCCCAGCTGTAGTTGACAGTTGTTCACAGTACATGCCAACTTATATTCAGAATTAGCTCCAGCTATCGTTGAAAGTTGTGTTTAGAATGTATGCCAACCTAACATACAGAATCTGTCCCAGCTATTGTTGAAAGTTGTTCAGAATGTATGCCAAATTAACATCCAGAATCTGTCCCAGCTATTGTTGAAAGTTGCTCAGAATGTATGCCAGCCTAATATCCAGATTCTGTTCCAGCTGTTTTTCAGAAAAGCTACTCAGAGAGTGACATGGAATGCCCCGCCTGTGCCCCAGAAAACAGGTGAGTTTGTCAGTGTGTATCTGTGTCTGTGTCTGTGCATGCATGCATGAAACCTCTTTACCTCTCAATTCACGTGTATTCTGCATTCATATTTTGTAAAAATTCACTGAATTTGGTGAACATTGAAAAAAAAAATTATATATATATGTACGTATCTATATATCCCCATAGTAGGAGAAAGGTATTCCAAATAGTCTACGAAACATCCTGATGCCCTCCATGTGTCCTCCACAAGAACCCTCCACTGACAACCCCGGAAGCCACAGATGTACCAGAAAACGCTATGTCATCTGTAAGGATCATGTGGTAGAGGCACGTCAGTTCACCAGTGACGTTAGTGGCAATACATTCACCATTCGCCATGAGATGTCACGCAGCACAAAAAACGTCGTGTATCTGCTCTACTGCACCAAATGCAAGGGAGCTCAGTACGTAGAAGAACACACAAGTTGCTCAAACAACGCTTTCAACTTACATAGGTCACACATCCAGAACAAGACAGCACCCACGTCACACATCATTTCAACAAGCACAACCACTCACTTCAAGACGTGTTGTATGCCAATCGAAAAGCTACATAGACAGTAACATTCGTATAGATCTCAGATAAACATTCTGGATCCATAAGCTACAAAGGGGGAGAGGGGGTGGGGCACTATAAGTATACTGAGGGGGGTGGGGAGTGACAAAAATAGTAACAACAGGATGGTGTGTTACACTTTGCATCACTTGGTGATGACATTACTGTCATGATGCAAGTTTTCTTTTTTAGCATCGACCTAATGATGTCACTCCACTTCTGATGTGATTACACACTGTCTGTCGTCCTTGAAAAAGAGCAAACACTCGAAATATTGGATTATGTTTGTTTACATTGCTTGTTTTGCCGTTTTACTTCAATTGTGTCTATATCTATCTATCTATATATATATATATATATTTGTATACTGAAGAAATCTAGACATAAAATGCTTGAGTGATAATCACACCTGTAGAAAGCAGTCATGGTATTTTGTCGATGTGCCATTTCTAATGCTTTTACCAACAAGTGAGAACTGGCATTCCCTCTTGCGTGCGAAGTCTGGTCTTGTTCAGCCTGTCAGTTTGACAACATGCCAGATTGCCCTAACAACACAACAGTGTGGCTACAGGCCTGAAATGTAAACAAACAAACAATACAAAGGACAGAAGAATAGTGATTTCTCTAAAGAATGTTGATGAACCAGGGATTAATTTTTTCGCAGCATGCCTTTTAGGTAATGAAAAAACCCACTGTTGTGACATACAAAGAAAAAAAAGACACGAACTCTTGAATGCCCAACATGAACATTTTTAGCATGCCTTGTTCTAGGCTCCTTGCATAAGAATATTATCTCTCACATTAGAAAAGAAAAAAAAGAAAAGGAAAAATCAATCTGCTGACACCTAAAATTATGAAGCATAACTGCATCCATTAGATTTTGAAGAATGTGAGATTTTTTTTTTCCTTTCCTTTTTTTTTCTTTAACTGCTGTCACCTAAAACATGGGAACTACAAATATCCATCACCTGAACATGAGATGTGAGGATTATGGCATAAAGTTTAGACGACATTGG
>JADBJO010004334.1:92500-95000 GCA_016801955.1 Conus betulinus | reverse complement strand
CTGTGCCTCTGTACACAACATTGTTGTTACTTTCGTTTGGTGTTTCCTGTGGGGAGCCATGAAGGCCTGCTGTTGATTGCTGTGCCTCAGTACACACAACACTGTTGTTACGTTCGTTTGGTGTTTCCTGTGGGGGAGCCATGACGGCCTGCTGTTGATTGCTGTGCCTCAGTACACAACATTGTTGTTACGTTCGTTTGGCGTTTCCTGTGGGGAGCCATGAAGGCCTGCTGTTGATTGCTGTGCCTCAGTACACAACATTGTTGTTACGTTCGTTTGGTGTTTCCTGTGGGGAGCCATGAAGGCCTGCTGTTGATTGCTGTGCCTCAGTACACAACATTGTTGTTACGTTTCGTTTGGTGTTTCCTGTGGGGAGCCATGAAGGCCTGCTGTTGGTTGCTGTGCCTCTGTACACAACATTGTTGTTACGTTCGTTTGGTGTTTCCTGTGGGGGGCCAGCCATGAAGGCCTGCTGTTGATTGCTGTGCCTCTGTACACAACATTGTTGTTACGTTCGTTTGGTGTTTCCTGTGGGGAGCCATGAAGGCCTGCTTTTGATTGCTGTGCCTCTGTACACAACACTGTTGTTACGTTCGTTTGGTGTTTCCTGTGGGGAGCCATGACGGCCTGCTGTTGATTGCTGTGCCTCTGTACACAACATTGTTGTTACGTTCGTTTGGTGTTTCCTGTGGGGAGCCATGAAGGCCTGCTGTTGATTGCTGTGCCTCAGTACACAACACTGTTGTTACGTTCGTTTGGTGTTTCCTGTGGGGAGCCATGAAGGCCTGCTGTTGATTGCTGTGCCTCTGTACACAACATTGTTGTTACGTTCGTTTGGTGTTTCCTGTGGGGAGCCATGAAGGCCTGCTGTTGATTGCTGTGCCTCAGTACACAACATTGTTGTTACGTTCGTTTGGTGTTTCCTGTGGGGAGCCATGACGGCCTGCTGTTGATTGCTGTGCCTCAGTACACAACATTGTTGTTACTTTCGTTTGGTGTTTCCTGTGGGGAGCCATGACGGCCTGCTGTTGATTGCTGTGCCTCAGTACACAACACTGTTGTTACGTTCGTTTGGTGGCTGTCGTGGGGGAACTGTGCCGTCTGTCTGCAACAAAAACTGTCAGTCTGTACTGACTGTGGTGATGTGAGTTTGTTTGTTCTGTGTGACCTCACAACAGCACACACAAACACACACACACACACACCATACACACAGACACACACGCACACACACCATACACATACACTGGCCCCTTTTACATGTGTTTTTTTTAATTTGTTTTTCTTTGTTTGTTTGCCTGTTTGTTTGTCTCTTGTTTTTGTCTAAGATCACTGTAAAGTGGATAGACATTAAATTACAGAACGAACGAACACACACACAGAGCTCAGACACACAGACCAAGGGAGCTGACTCTTCCCCTTTGCTAACATTGTTTTTCTAACTAATTAATACAATGACTACAATAAACACTTCAACTCTTTTATACTGTCTGCGACAAAGAGATGATCATGCAAAACACTAAAACCATGCATTCGGAACGGTGTTTTGAAATATGCTATTGTGCACATTGTATGCTATCATGCACATGAAAACCAAGAAATAAACCTTTCTTTTGGCACAAAACACAAAGGGAACTGTTTTCATATGCAAATCATGCTACGGAGTGGAAGAGAGAGATGAACATGCACTAGCAGACTGGAATGTGCATCAAAATGTCACAAAGGTGCATTTTGACCTGTCACTAGGGTCACACAGTCTTTATGCACTAGCAGACTGGAAACTGCATCAAAATGTCACAAAGGTGCATTTTGACCTGTCACTAGGGTCACCCAGTCTTCATGCACTAGCAGACAGGACAGTGCATCAAAATGTCACAAAGTTGCATTTTGACTTGTCACTAGGGTCACACAGTCTTTATGCACTAGCAGACTGGACAGTGCATCAAAATGTCACAAAGTTGCATTTTGACTCGTTACTACGATCACACAGTTTTTATGCACTAGCAGAGACTGGAAAGTGCATCAAAATGTCACAAAGTTGGATTTTGACCCGTCAGTAGGGTCACACACTCTTTATGCACTAGCAGACAGGACAGTGCATCAAAATGTCACAAAGTTGCATTTTGACTTGTCACTAGGGTCACACAGTCTTTATGCACTAGCAGACTTGACAGTGCATCAAAATGTCACAAAGTTGCATTTTGACTCGTCACTAGGGTCACACAGTTTTTATGCACTAGCAGACAGGAAAGTGCATCAAAATGTCACAAAGTTGGATTTTGACCCGTCAGTAGGGTCACACACTCTTATTGCACTAGCAGACTGGAAAGTGCATCAAAATGTCGCAAAGGTGCATTTTGACCTGTCACCAGGGTCACACAGCCTTTATGCACTAGCAGACCGGAAAGTGCATCAAAATGTCATAAAGGTGCATTTTGACCCGTCACTTGGGTCACACAGTCTTTATGCACTAGCAGACCGGAAAGTGCATCAAAATGTC
>JADBJO010004334.1:80000-87500 GCA_016801955.1 Conus betulinus | reverse complement strand
ACCGGGTGTGGCCCAACCCCCCTAGAGTGTCAGGACTTAAGGGCCGAAACACTTGCTTGAAGGGGGCTTCTCTTCTGAGGACTCTCTGCTGCTACGCTCTCCACGAGTTTCTTTCTACTGCAAAACAAGCCTGCTACGTTAAAGAGGGAAAACACACTTGGTCATACACAACGTTAAAGAGTGAAAACTAGCTTGGTCATACACAACGTTAAAGAGAGAAAAACTAGCTTGGTCATACACAACGTCAAAGAGTGAAAACATGCTTGTTGTCATACACAACGTTAAAGAGTAAAAACAAGCTTGGTCACACTCTACGTTAGAGAGTGAAAATAGACATAGCTGGCTGTACATGAAGGGAAGGAATACAAACCTGGCCGTACATGACGTCAAGTGTGAAAGTAAGCAAATTCGCACAGAAAGAGACCGACAGTCACGAAGCAAAACACGATCAACGTTGTAGTGAGTGAGCGGCAGGTATGAATAGTCCTTCAGAAAATTTGATCAGTGTGCAGTGGGACATAGCCAAGCTGGGCCTAACGCCGGTGAGTTGGCCCAGGCAAGACATCTCTCCATTTCCTGCAAAGTGCTTGTAAAGATGGGACATTTCTCTCGTTTCCCGTGAAGTGCGCACAAAGGTAGGACGCTTCTGCCGTTTTCTGTGAAGTGCTCACAAAGGTAGGACACTTCTGCCGTGTTCTGTGAAGTGCTCACAAAGGTAGGACACTTCTGCCGTTTTCTGTGAAGTGCTCACAAAGGGAGGATTTTCCTACCGTTACACGTGCAGTGCTTACAAAGGTAGGACATTTTTATCATGTTCTGTAAAAAAGCTCACACTCATAGGACATTTCTTACATTTTCCGTGAAGTGTTCATAAAGTAGGACATTCATACCATTTTCTGTGAAGTCTTCATCAAGGTAGGACTTTCCTACCGTTTCCTGCGCAGTCCTCACGAAGATAGATCATTTCTGCCGTTTCCCGTAAAGTGCTCACACATCATAGAACATTTCTGCCATTTCCCATAACGTGCTCACGCATCATAGAACATTTCTTCCATTTCCCGTAAAGTGCTCACACATCATAGAACATTTCTGCCTTTTGCCGTAAAGTGCTCACACATCATAGAACATTTCTGCCCTTTTCCCGTAAAGTGCTCACACATCATAGAACATTTCTTCCATTTCCCGTAAAGAGCTCACACATCATATGACATTTTTTGTCCTTTCCCGTTCAATGCTCGGAAAGATCAGATATTGCTACCATTTTTGTAGGGTTATCACGATTGTTCCACCATCTTTTATAAAATGCTCACAACTAAAGGACATTTCTCCCTGTTTCCGTGAGGTGCTCACAAAGGTAGGACATTTCTACCATTTACCACTTCCCGTGAAGTGCTCACAAAAAGAACTTTCCACCAATTCCTTCGGAAGCCAACGGTAGAAGCACAGGTGTGTTGGGGGAAGAAGAGAGGGCCAGTTTTCACCGAAAAGGATTCATATGCTGCTTCTTCAGTCCACATTTTTCATACTGTGTTTACAGATTTAGAAACATGTGTGTCAGAAATTATAGAAAGTGGAACTGGAGGTCAACATATGTAATAACTAAAATAAAGAGTATAATGTGACAAGAAGTAGAAAGTGCAGAAGTAACTAGAAATACAGGGTATAAAGTAACTTGAAGTAAAGGATATAAAGGATCTTGAAGTAGAAGGTATCAAGTAATTTGAAGTAGAGAGCATAAAGTAACTAGTAATAGAGGATATAAAGTAACTTGTAGTAAAGTGTATAAAAGTAAATTGAAGCAAAGTGTATAAACCAGCTTGAAACGAAGTGTGAGAAGTAACTTAAAGCAGGGGGTATAAAGTAAATAAAAACAGAGGGTTTAAAGTATTTTGAAATAGAAGGTATAAAGCATTGGAAGTACAGCCTGTAAAGAAATGGCAAGTGGGGGTATAAAGTAGCCAGGAGTAGAAAGTACGAAGTAACTACAAACAGAGGGTAGCTAGAAGAAAGCAAGACACCCGAACGTGCAGTGGGACCCAGAGAAGTACTGTCTCCATCCTGCGCCACCCTAGGAAGCCTGCGCTGTGTAACACATTGGCTACAGGCATGCACAAGGCATTCCATGAAGACGTCAAGGCACATGATGGCTCCCTGGCAGATGCCTCTGTGTAATGGCCACCGGGTCTGACAAGACAGAACGTGCATGGGAGCGTTCCCGTGGGTGTACACCAGCCCCTAGGTCATGACCACAGAGCCCACCGGCGAACCAGAAGAAGTGGGTAGGGTAGCAGTGATTAGAAGAAGATAGTTTAAAGTAACTTAGAGTAAAACGTGCAATGTAACCAGGAGACAGGCTGTAAAGTAATTGGATGTAGCAGCAGGCCTCCATTGGTCATAGCTGACCATGGACAGATTACATCCGATCTAAGGGGGCCGGATTAGCTCAGTTGGTAGAGCGCCGGACTCGTGATCCTGGGGTTGCGGGTTCGAATTTCAGTACAGGGGGATTTTTCCCTCGGAGTTTCACGTTGGTTCTGACTCCATTCCCCATACAGTCCTTCGAATGAGACTATAAACCGAGGTTCCGTGTGTGAATGCACGCACAACATCTTGCACACACGTCAAATCCCATCGGAACAGATGGTATAAAGTAATTGGAAATAGGCCCCGGTAGCAAAGGTAGCAAATGATTGAAAAAGTAAAGGGTATAAAACAATGAAACGAAGAGTAGAACATAAACGGAAATAGAGTAAAAAGAAATTGTTGGAGACAGAGGGTATGAAGTCACTTTAAGTGCAGAGTACAAAGTAATCAGGAGTAGGGATGCAAGTAATGGAAAACAGGGAGTTATAAGATAACTTTCTTCTCTTTGGCTCGCTTAAAGATTAAAAGCTGCCTGCTTTTGTATTGCCCATTTCCTTGTTCGTTCGCTCCCCCCCCCCCCCCCCCCCCCCCCCCCCCCCCTCCTCCATGTTTGACTGTCTTTTAACACTTTTGATGGTTTATATTTCGCCACGCAGTGTGATACTTCCTGTCCTCGTTTGTTAAGCACATTCACGGGCGAGTCACTCTCACAAGCAATGCGCGCATACTTCATTTGTCTGTTTTCCCTCTCTAAGTGTCTTGCTGAACGAAAGATACAAGTGCCTTTCAACTCACAAAATACGGGGAAGAACTGAATGAATTTGGTTTTTAAAAAAAAAATTTAAAAAAAGGAAAAAAAAAAAGATAACGGACCGGATGGGGGAAGGGGGGGGGGGGGGGGGGGGGGGGTTGGAGGAGGGAGATAACATTTTTAGAACCACAAATCAATGTCAAGATTTTTTTTTTTTTTTCTCGCAGGCTCCTTCCTGATTTGCTTGTTTCATCAAGATACATGCGCATAAGCTTTTATTTTCTGTCCAATATACTGTGCTACCTCTGTGGCATTTGCACCCCCACGCCACGCCACTAACTCCGATCCCCTTCCCTCTCCCCACTCTCATTCCCCCCCCCCCCCCCCCCCCCCCCCCCCCCCCCCCCCCCCCCCGTCCAAGAGTCCGGCGGCGGCCCGCCCACCGCAGCCCCAGCACCGGCTATCCGCAGGAAGCAGTCAATGTCAAGTCGTCATGAGGCAACCCACCGGAGGAGGCACTGCACTGCTGCAGAGTCACTTCGGTGGTGTTCAGTGGCGCCTGTTCTGATCTAACATACGCAGGACACCACCTGCTAAGCCCCCTACTGACGACAATAATTGCTTAGTCGCAGAGCCGGCGTAAGTGAGCTTTCCCTCCGGAGGGCGCCACCACGGTCCGTCGAACAACAGCCCTTATGAATTAGTCGATACCGGTGATCCCAACGGAATCAAACCAAGGGCATAGAACACGCGCCTAAGTTACTCAATCCATTGTCCCTGGAGGAATGTAGGAACGTCAAGCGTCTTACGTTGTTGTGTGGCAGGGTATTTGAAGTGTTCGTCGGGGGTGGGTGGGGAAGGGTGGGGGTGGTGGGGTGTGTGGAATACCTCAGTTGGTAGAGCGCCGGACTCGTGATCCTGGGGTTGCAGGTTCGAATTTCGGTACAGGGGGATTTTTCCCTCGGAGTTAACATTGGTTCTGACTCCATTCCCCATACAGTCCTTCCAATGAGACTATAAACCGAGGTTCCGTGTGTGAACACACGCACAACATCTTGCACACACGAAAATTCCATCACCAACTTTCGGAAGAGAAGACCAGTTTGGCCGTTGGTATGGATGACACGTTACACATAGCATGCACCTTCCCCGAAGATGGAGTATGGCTGCCTTAATGGCGGGATAAAAAATGGTCATACACACAAAACTCCACTGCCTGTCTATACAGGGAGTGAAACCAATCAAACTAATCTGTTATGACCTTTCCCCGTCTGACAGAGCGGCGGCGTCACCTCCTGCAGCGACGACAAGAGACGATAAGGGTTGGGAAACCCTACGAACGACAACTACCTGACCAAAATGAAATTATCAGTATGAAGGCATGCGAGTGCTCTCCCGTCGTGCTCACGGCGAACTGACCTTTTCCAGCTGATCATCTGTCTGGTGTTCACCATCGTTGGCTATGGCGCCCCCTACTGGGCCGACTACACGTTGTCCAGTGGACACGTCCACTTTGGCCTGTGGGCAACCTGTGTCAGCGGCCGCTGCGTCTCGCTACCGGACTCCTGGGTTACGTGTAAGTTTAAACACCGTATTTCTCTGACACATTTCAGTCAAAGTTTGAAAAAGAGAGGGGTTAGTTACCGCCAAGGACACATACAAACAAATTTAGACGTTTCCATCTGGCGGCCATTTTTAACAGGAGACGAACAGGACAAGCGCAGCTAAGTGGCTACATGTTCTTCTTGTCACTGTCCTAAATATTGTGTTTTCGCCTGAAGAAGACCCAAGAGGTCGAAATGCATTGTGTCTAGTCCTGTACACTTGTTTGTCTGTGTCCTTGGCAGTAACTAACCCCTCTCTTGTCAAATTTTGCTTCATTTTTCGCCCGCCGTCATTGTTTTGAAACGTTTCAGTCAAAGCGTGTCAATCCGATGCGTTTAGTCAGACATAAACATACGGGAACGGAAAGGAAAGAAAAGAAAGAAAGAAACATTCAATGCATTTCAGTTAAACGTGTAAATCCGATGCATTTAATAATAAGACATTCACATCCGATGCATTCCAGTAAACATATAAATCCGATGCTTTGCAGTAAGATATAAACAGCCGATGGATTCAGTAAAAAGTGAAAATCCGATGCATGGTAATAACGGAAACATCCGAAGCATTTCAGTAAACCTGGAAATCCGATGTATTTGTTGAGATACAAACATCCGGTGCATTTCGGCAAAACGTGTAAACCCGATGCATGTGTTGAGATATAAACATCCGGTGCATTTCGGTAAAACGTGTAAATCCGATGCTTTTCGACAAGACAGAAGCATCCGATGCATTTGGTAAAACATGTAAATCCGATGCATAAACATCCGAAGCATTTCAGTTAAACGTTTAAATCCGATGCATTCAGTAAGACATAAAAATCTAGTGCGTTCGGTAAAACGTGTAAATCCTATGCATTTTAAAACGACAGAAACATCCGAGGGATTTCAGTATAACGTGTAAATCTGATGCATTTAAAGTAAGACGTAAACATACGGGAACGCGAAAAAAAAAAAAAAAAAAAAAAAAAAAGAAAAGAAAAGAAAAGAAAGAGGCGTCTAATGCATTTTAGTAAAACGTGTAAATCCGATGCATTTTAGTAAGACAAAATCGTCCTTGGCATTTCAGTAAAAAGGTGTAAAAATCCGATGCATTTAGTTAGACATTAACATCAGATACATTTCTGTAAAGTGTACCACTCTCCTACACACCAATGAAACGTATTCACTTTCGTTGAAACGGGTAAAACTGATGCGTTTTGATCAAAAGTAAAAAACAGTAAACAAGTGGGTAGTTTTTTGCTCCCATAAGGAAACCTAAAACAGAGTAACTTTTATTCATTTTTAAACTTGAATAAAGTCAGACAAATACAAAGACGAACAATCTAATAGTGGGGGAAAACAAGCGCAGGCCAACAACTAAATTGTCTTCATAGTAATGACTTGGCAAAAACTTTGGACTTAAAGAGAGGGGGGGGGGGGGGGGGGGGGGGGGGGGGGGGGGGGGGGGGTTGAAGACGGTGAAGACGTAAAAACTGGGAACTTGAAATTAAGAAAATATATCAGATATGAAAACTCTTCACTGGCTGCATAAGGGAACCATCGCAATCTCTTTTAAAGGCGGATATATTTGTATTGCCTGCTTCCAAAAGTAAAAATTCAGTGCACCTCAGAGGAACGAACGTTCAATGCACTTCGTAAGTTCGTACAAACCCCGTGTAGGCCATGCACATACGCAATGCATTTAGGTCGGGCATTTTGATTCAGTGCACTCGAGTAGTGTGTATTCAAACCCAATGCAAGAGAATGCTTTGGAAAAAAAAAATATATATATATATATATATATATATATATATATATATATATAAATACCACTGAAATGCCTAATAAAATTCTTAAAGTGCTCAACCCCTTGGGGAGCAACATCTATTAAAAATAGGATGGTAAAAGGAAGTTTTAAAATCAACAGGCCGTTTCGAGCGCTCGCTCTCCTCAGGATGGTTTTGGGTCGCCTACTGCCGGTGTTATATGCCCGATGTCGCTGTTTGCACGTGCGGATTGGCTGCACGTGTTGTTCGGTTTTCAGGTTGTTTACAGTTCAGGTGCGTTTGCTGACAACGATTTCCATTTGTGCCTGCAGTTGTTTACTATTTCTACTTTAGTATTTAGAGTTGCTAAGTATGGTTTGCATAGTATTAACCATTTTTCTGTTGAACATAGGTTGCATCTTTTTGAAATGTTATTGTATGGTGATGCCCTTTTTATGATTTTCCAGGATATGTTATAGTTTATTTTTTTTGTCTTTAAGTCTCCAAATATATTTGCTCAGTTCTGTTTGGTTTTTGTATTTTTTTTGTTGAATGACTGTTTATGGTTTGCGTATCTGGTTTTTGAAGTGATTTTCAGTGATCCCTATGTATGTTTCTTTTTCATTTTCTGATGTCACAGTGGCTTGGTATACAATGTTGTTATAGAGGGCATTTGTTGCTTAAGGGACACTGTTTTTTTTAGTACAATTGCAGGATTTCCTTTCTTCACCCTTCTTTGCTGTTGCTTTTCATTTTGTTGGATGAATCAATTATATTTTTAAGGTTAGGCATGCATGAATATGATAGTTTGATGGTGTTCTTGTTGAATATTTTGGACAATTTGTGTGTTCTTTGGGAAGGATGCTGTCAAAATTTTGAAAAAATTCTTTCCCTACGTTTGTTTTTTTACTCGTCCATCATATGGAGGGTTGTACCATGTGATTTTTCCTTTTCCTGCTTTTTTTTTTTTTTTTTCATGTTGTTATCTGGGTTGTATTGTAGTTTGTAGCTGTAACCACTTTTTTGCAATGCCTCT
>JADBJO010004334.1:70000-72500 GCA_016801955.1 Conus betulinus | reverse complement strand
GTGTGATTTCTGAGTTTATGTATCCTGCTGTTTGTTTGCTTTTTCTTTTTAAAAAATCGATTTTTTTTTTTTTTTTTGAGGGGGAATATTGTGACGTCAACGTAAAAAAAAAAAAGTATCATGACGTCAAGGTAAAAAAAAAAAAAAAAAAAAAAAAAAAAGGTGGCCACATGACGTAAATAATCAGAGACAATGGGGAGCGAGAGAGGAAGAAGAAACGGAAGGGCCTTGTGTCCAGCCTGGAGTTTTTTTCTTTTTTTTTTTTTTAATTCATTCGTTGCTGTTTCCATCAGGTGATGTCGAGTCAGTATTGCGTCGTTGCTGCTGTACCTGTGGAAATTTTGATTCAGCTGTATTCTTTCGACGTGGTTCACTGTGCCGTGTCAATCTTCAAATCAACTGTATTCGTCAGTGCTTCGCTTTTGCTGCTGTAGGGGCCTACTTGTGGAAAATTTGATTGAGCTGTATTCTATTGTGGTTCGACGTGGTTCACTGTGCCTTGTGATTCTGTGCTTCAGCTGTGTACGTCGGTGGTTTTTACGGTGTTTACTGTGCTCTGTGGGGTTTTTTGGCTCAGTTGGGTTTGTCGGTGGTTCGACGTGTTTACTGTTTTCTGTGGGACTCTAGTTCAGCGGTGTTCGTGAGCGGCTCGGCTCGCCGTGTGGGTTTCCTGTTGGTGTTACATGCTGTAACGTGGGCTCGGTGCAGCCAAGTATATGGACTGTGTCTTGTTGATGAGATTGTGTTAACTGAGATGATTTATTGAGTTTATTGCCATGGTCATTTGTAATGTTGTGGTGTGTAGTCTCCTCGTCGGGTGCCTGAGTGTGCGGTTGTGTGTATAAAAACTTTTATGCGCGTGTGGAGTGAAAGAAACGCCCCATGGGTTGGGCATAGAATAGACCCACTGCCCCGGAAGCTGCAAGACCGATTCCCCTTCTGACCCCCAGGAAATCAACAAGGATAGCCACTTGGAACATCAGGACAATGTACGAAGCGGGCAGAACCATCCAGATAGCAAGAGAGATGAAGACCTACAAGATAGGAGTCCTAGGACTGAGTGAGACAAGGTGGCTACAGACGGGACAGCTGAGACTTTCATCAGAGAGAGCTGCTGCTGTACTCGGGACACACAGAAGACGGAGCCCCCATACAGAAGGCGTGGCCCTGATGCTGACACCAGAGGCGCAGCGGGCACTCATCGGCTGGGAACCTATCAACTCCCGCATCATCATAGCCAAGTTTAGCACCAAGAAGAAGAACATCAAGCTGAACATCATCCAATGCTACGCTCCCACAAATGATGCAGAGGAGGAAAAGAAAGAAAGATTTCTACCAGCAAGTACAAGCTGTGCTGGACAAAAGAGGAGCAAACGACATCACAATACTCATGGGCGACTTTAATGCCAAGGTAGGATCAGACAACACGGGCTATGAAGACATCATGGGGACACACATGGACTTGGACAGATGAGTGAGAATGGAGAACGCTTTGCAGACCTGTGCACATTGAACCAGCTGGTGATAGGAGGCAGCATTCCCCCACAAGCGCATCCACAAGGCGACATGGAGATCCCCGGACCACGTCACGGAGAATCAGATCGACCACATCTGCATCAGCAGGAAATTCAGGCGATCATGGCGGGATGTGAGGGTGATGAGGGGGCTGCTGACGTGCCATCAGACCACCACCTGCTTGTTACAACAGTGAGACTCCGACTCAAGAAGTACACACATCAACAAATGGCAGCAAGGACAAGATATAATGTGGAGCTGTTCAGCAGTAAAGAAATAAAGGAGAAATTTCAGATCAGTCTTACCAACAGGTTCCAACTACTTGAAGAAATGCTTGAAGAGGAGAGCACAGACATTGAGAACCAATGGGCAACATACCAGGAAACTTTGGCATGAGACCTGTGTGAGGAGGTACTTGGAAAGAAGAAGACCGAGCACAAGGAGTGGATCTCTGATGATACTGTTCAGAAACTGAACAAAAAAAAGAGAAGAAAGCCACACTGAACATGAGTCGGACAAGATCAAGCAAAGCACAGGCCCAAGAAGACTACACCCAGGCGACACAAAGAAGTGAAGAAAAATGAAGAAAGAAAAGAAAGGAGTTCATCGACAGACTTGCCAGACAAGCAGAGGATGCTGCAGGACAGGGCAACATGAGAGAGCTGTACACCACCACAAAGAAGCTGGCGGGCAAGTTCCAACAGACTAACAAGCCAGTCAAAGACAAGACAAGGAAGACAACAACAGAAGATCAATTGAAGCGATGGGCAGAGCACTTCAGGAATTACTAAACCATCCCGCCCCCGAAGCACCACCTGACATCCCACCAGCAGAAACAGAACTTCCCATCAACTGTGAGAAGCCATCGAAAGCAGAGATCAGAAAGGCCCATCCTGACACTGAAGAATGGGAAGGCAGCAGGGCCTGATGAGATCCCAGCAGAAGCCATTAAAGCGGATGTTGATACAGCTGTCAACTTGCTACA
>JADBJO010004334.1:62500-65000 GCA_016801955.1 Conus betulinus | reverse complement strand
GTTGGTGACCAGGTCTTTCTCAGTGCTAGTGACCAGATCTTTCCAAGTGTTAGTGACTTAGTGACCAGATCTTTCCAAGTGTTAGTGACCAGGTCTTTTCAAGTGTTAGTGACTTAGTGACCAGGTCTGTCCAAGTGTTAGTGACCAGGTCTTTCCACGTGTTAATGACCAGAACTTTCCAAGTGTTAGTGACTTAGTGACCAGGTCTTTCCAAGTATTGGTGACCAGGTCTTTCCAAGTGTAGGTGACCAGGTCTTTTCAAATATTAGTGACTAGGTCTCTCCAAGTGTTGGTGAGCAGTCTTTCTGAGCGTTAGTGACCAGGTCTTTCTTAGTCACCATATAATTTTAAGCGTTGGTGACGCCGAAGAACACTTTTTTTTTTTTAAATTTTTTTTAGAAGCAGTGAATTTTTGAACATACATCTGGACGTTGTTCCGACAGTTTATAGACACTCCGTGAAGTAGTTTGAGTCGGCCACTGTGTGACGATGACGTACCTGTGGCCATTGTCCAGTTCACTGCTTTGATGGCAAGAAATGTAGGTCTGGATGAGATAACAACTTCTGATGAAAGTTCCTGAGAATGATTACACCAACACTGAAATACAATGTCGAGTACATCACTTTGAGATAGGTATGTTTCGTATTTGAACAGGTTTTACGGCAGAGTGGCATCTTTCTGATCGGGGATGAAGTGAAGTTAAAACTAATAAGCTTTGCTTGAAGTGCATGTTATTGGGTTTGTGCTCAAATCTTGTGTCTTCCTCAGTGTGACTGAATTTCATTCAGTGTGTTTCAGTCGTTTAGGATATGGTTGGGTTGGGTTTTCTTGGTAGTTTTTCACTGACTACTAATCATTTTGTTTTGAAAAAAAACAAAAACAAAACAAAACAAAACAAAAAAACGATACGAAATTTAAAATGCTAGATGTATTCAGTTGTGTAGCAGATCGTTTGAAACGAGTAACAAATGTCTGTTTCATAGACCTCAGGCAGTGAAGTTTAGCATGGACACTATCTACATTTGACAACTTCCACATCTCAAATCAGCATAGTCCCCTTGTACAGACTGAAACAGGTAGAAGTGGACTGAATGAGGGCGGGGAAATGAAAATCTAAAAAAAATTTTTAAGGAAAGAAAGAAAAACGAGGAAAGGTAACCTTTTTTCTCTCCCAAATTGCTGGGCAGCTGTCTTTATAAAATTTCATGTTTGAAATTACACATACGACTTTTGCAAAATCGATTTCCTGACACATGGTATAAGGAATGTAGAGACGTTTTAAATCAGAAACTCAACAGCAATGATCTGAGCACCCCCCCCCCCCCCCCCCCCCCCCCCCCTTCACCCTCCTCCTCTTCCTTTCCCACCTCTCTGTCTGTCTGTCTGTCTCTGTCTGTCTGTCTCTTTCTCTGTCTGTCTGTCTGTCTGTCTCTCTCTCTCTCTCTCTCTCTCTCTCTCTCTCTGCCTGTCTGTCTGCCTCTCTCCCTCTCTCTGTCTCTCTGTGGTCATTTTAGGCGCTGGCTGTGGAAGGGTTTAGATGACAAACACCTCTCACGTCATGGTGACAAACGCCTCTTATGTCATGGTGACAAACACCTCTCATGTCATGGTGACAAACACCTCTCATGTCATAGTGACAAACACCTCTCATGTCATGGTGACAAACACCTCTCATGCCATGGTGACAAACGCCTCTCATGTCATGGTGACAAACACCTCTCATGCCATGGTGACAAACACCTCTCATGTCATGGTGACAAACACCTCTCATGTCATGGTGACAAACGCCTCTCGTGTCATGGTGACAAACGCCTCTCATGTCATGGTGACAAACGCCTCTCACTGTCATGGTGACAAACACCTCTCATGTCATGGTGGACGGCCACATCATGTGAAGGAGGAAACCACATTTCTGGTAGAAGTCTCTGACAATGTTGCCCAGAATTTATGACCGACACTCTTTGTCTGCTGGCTGGCACTGAGGCCTGGTTGACGATTGTCTGTCAATCAGGAGAGAGAGAGAGAGAGAGAGAGAGAGAGAGAGAGAGAGAGAGAGAGAGAGAGAGAGAGAGAGAGAGAGAGACGGAGGGAGGGAGATGGCCGGGTCTGCCACACACTACCACAGGAATTAACTAGATTAAAGTATTACACACACACACACACACGCACACGCACACGCACGCACGTACGCATGCACACACACACACGCACACGTCTATGTTTACTGTTCGACCATAACAGACATACTAGCTGACTACTCCTATGCAGACAAAGAAAGAAAGAAAGAAACAGAAACGTTTACATGCGTGTCCCATGCCATTTCACATCGCCCACGGACTAAATCTGAATATTCAAACTCAGAAGGTCACTTCCTACTCTATGGCATCTATAACGGTCCTATACAGTCACACCACGGTCCTATAAGTCACACCACGGTCCCATAAGTCACACCACGGTCCTATACAGTCAACCACGGTCCTATACAGTCAGACCCAGAAG
>JADBJO010004334.1:45000-47500 GCA_016801955.1 Conus betulinus | reverse complement strand
TGTGTCGACATAGAATGTTTTAGCAATTCCCGTGAATTTACCCCAGTTAGCTAATTTATAAATCATATTTTGGACTTTTTCCTTGTTAAATCTGGTGGTTCAGGCCTTGAAGTTTCAAAGGTAGTGATGATAGCAATATGATCACTACTGAGTGTGTCATCAAGGGTTTGCCAATCACAAAGTAGCGCTAGATCTGGAGATATTAAGTTAGATCTATTGCACTGGCTTATGCTTAAGGTTGTCAGGAATACGTGTTATTCTTCCGTCATTTAAAAGATATAAGGACGAGTCGACTTGATTTTCAATAAAACCGTCACTAGTTGTCAACTGACAATCCTTTTCCCAAAACGGGGGATGAGCATTAAAAATCTCTCCAGTTATAAGAATGGTATCTGTTGTTTTTCATCTGGTCTTATATCTAATGATCGTAGCCATTCTGAATTAAACTCGTTAGGTCCCCGTGGTAGATAGACTGACACAACAGTTAATACGATGTTGGTGTTCAGCTGAACCTTGACTGCGCAGGAATAGGAGTCAGGTGTGTTTGGTGGAACAGGAGGTGTAGTTCTCTCTTTCCTTGATGTAAATGGCTAAGTTGATTTTATCATTAGTGTCCCCCTGTTGAACAGCCGGGGGGACTGGGGGGGGGGGGGGGGGGGGGAGTAATAGCCAGCGAGTTTAGGCAATTTGTTTCTATGTGTGTTTAGGGATTGTAAGGCCAGTACATTGTAGTTTTCTTCTGCAAGTTTTTGTGCTAGTTGGTCAAGGGAGGTTATAATCGATCGACAGTTCCACTGAGATACATTAAAAGAACCGTCTTTTAACATTAGAAATGTTCACTTATCAACAAATAAGATAAGTACTTGTAAGTTAGTGCAAACGATATTCAGATAAAGTAAATAACAATTATATATGAATGAATGACCGTGCCAGTGGAAAATGAATGATTGTTTTTTTATACTGCAATTTAAATATTAACGTGAGTTGCGCTCTAGTCATAAGTGGTGCTGGTATTTTGCAAAGTTCCACTTTCACCAGTCGCCCAGCACGCTGAACCTGCTGCTCCAGGGGCCCAGGCTGTAGAGCAGAGGATCCGGGTAGGGCTGGTAGTACCAGGGTGGCTGGTGCCGTGATCGTCCGGTCTTCCTGGGTCGGCTCCACAGCAGGTCTCTCACGTGACGCCCGATGTTCCTGGCCAGGACGCTGGCACCACTGTGGGTGGGGTGGAGGCCGTCACGGAGATGCCAGGAACTCGCGCGCAGGTTGTTATGGCTGATCAGGCTGATGTCCTTGTCTTCATTCAGCACTGATGTCAGGAGGGCGTTGAACAGATCTCTCTTGATGTTCAGTTGAGTATCTGTGACAGGAGCTATTTTGCTGGCGATTAATTTTCAGACCAGGATTTTCTTTCTTAATGCGTCTGATATACTGCACCAGATCTTTACTGCAGTCCGTGGGAGATGTTGACTTTAAATCATTCACTCTGCAGTGAATCAGTAGCGCGTCGTGCCTTTGATATGCTGATTCAAATGTTCGTTGGATATCCTTGATTTTGAATGATTTCCGGGATTCTGCTTGAAATCCAAAGGAATCTCCAAGTCTCTTATCATTGACTTTGTCAAGGAATCGTGTATGAAAAGCAGGCTTGGCAGATCAGACTCAGTTCTTTCTTCATTCTCCTTTCCTTTCGAAGCAGAATCCTGACGTTTTGCTGTCGCCTTGACGTAATTTTTTTTTTTTTTTTTTCCCGTCACGTTGTTTTTGCTGTGTTCTATCTGTCATTTCTATGGGCGTTTTCCTTCGAGTTTGGGCTTCTTTGTCGGTCTTTTTTTGCTTCTAGGGCCACTCTTCTGCTGCTCCGCTGGCGATGGAAGTGGCCCCGAGCTGACTGCTTGAGTATATGATCTATAACTTGGCTGTTCGGCAGTCTGAGTGGCTATGCTGACCATTGTCGTCATTTGGTTCTTCTTTACGATCAGGTCATTTTTTTCATTTTGATTTTGTACAGTTTTCTCTTAAGTTGGAAATTCGATTGCATAACGTTTCTATTACTGTTTTCATGTCAGAAACAGTACTTACAGAGCTTTCGCTAGACCGGTTAGCGGGCCTGGGACTGGTAGATCCAAGCGTTCTGCAGGTCGTTTGGTCCAGGGTAACGAAACGGTCCTCAGCTCGTGGTTGTCGTTCTCTCTTGTTCTTGGCTGATTTGTTTTTTTTTTTCCTTGACCGCCGGCATTCAAAATCAAAGTAGACAACGCTGAAGGACTTCGCGTCCAGGGTCTTGTTTTGGAGAACCTGGTCATTTTCCGGAACTTTGGGGAAAAAAAAAAAAAAAAAACTCAGCAGGCGTGTGTTGTTTAGCTCTTTACCATAGCCGCCATCTTGTGTGTGTGTGTGTGTGTGTGTGTGTGTGTGTGTGTGTGTGTGTGTGTGTGCGCGCGCGCGCGCGCGCACGCACGTGTGTGTGTATGTGCGTGCGTGCGTGTGTGTGCGTACGTGC
>JADBJO010004334.1:22500-27500 GCA_016801955.1 Conus betulinus | reverse complement strand
TTCCGTTTTTTGTTTGGTTGATTGGTTTTTTTTTTTTTTTTTTTTTTTTTTTTTTTTTTTTTTTTTTTTTTTTTTTTTTTTTTTTTTTGACGGTGGTTATCGTTCGTGGAACAGTCATGTCGCTCCCAGCGGCTCCACCTTGGTGACGTCACAGGCCGCGCGTGGGAGGCCCAAAGGGGGATTAGAAAGGAGCGTATCAGCGGTGGTGGTGCCCTGAAAGGGATTTGCAAAATAGGCAGCTTTTAGAACAAGTGACTGATCTCACCAACAAACACACACACCACACACACACACACACACACACACACGTAACAGTAGTTAAACACAATGCAGTAGACTATACTAGTAAAATACAGAAGAACACTATACAGTACAATATAACACACAGTGCAGTAGAACACAGTACAATACAGATAAATATAGCACAGGACAGTTAAACACAGTACAGTACAATAATATAGTTGTTGTTCGTCCTTCGATTTCGAAGATGACCATGACTTCGATCTCAGATGGAAGATCGCTGAGTGTGGGTCCGCAGGGATTGGCTGGTGAGGCCGATCTGGGCCCGGAAGGAATGCCCACATGTGGGACACAGGGGGTGGGTGCTAACAGTGGAGGTGGAGGTTCCTGAGTTCTGGCCTTGCACGCAGCGATCGCTTTCTCTCAGTTTCTGCTGCTGTGCGTGTCTTCTGTGATGTACATGCACCCTTTGTGATGATTTTTGGCATAAAGCATATAGTATAATACTATAGTATATCAAGTATGATACGATAAAGTATGGTACAGTTTAATATAGTGCAATACAGTAGACCGCCACACAGTACAATTTAGCATGGCACACGTAGAACACAACACAGTACAGTATACTACAATGCAAAAAGAACACAGCACAATACAACATGGTGCAATGCAGGAGAAAACTGTACAGAACCATAATAACAGTACGACACAGAGCGCAGCACAGTACATACAATACTAGAAGAAACACACAGTACAATACAGTACAGTACAATAATATAAGCACCATACAGAAGGAAAAAACCACACACACACACACACACACACACACACACACACACAACACACACACACACACACACGCACAACACACACACACACCACACACACACACACAATATTGCAGCATGGTCGAGTAAAATACCGTACAATATACACGCAGTACAGTGAAACTTAACCGTGCACTGCAGTACAGTACATGTGTATTATAGATATTTGTACAAACATAGGACTCTAAAACAACAGGAGTTGCAGTGCAGGACAACATGCCATCACAGTTCAATCACATAATGCAAATAGTACATAAAGAAATACAATAGCAGTATTGAACGCTAGCACAGAGTTGGGCCTAAAGAAGACATACACGGAAGATGACAGCATACTGCATTTCATTTCCATCAAAGCGGCGGGTTTTTTTCTTTTTTTTTGCATGCGTCACGCATTGCGGACTAGGCATAATACTGCCTACACCAACATACCGACCATAAGTTTTGAGACCCCACTAAGCAGATTTGAAGTGACGGATAAATGATATGAACACCTACAAAGATATGAGACAATGAGAAGAGGGTACTCGATCCCCTTCCCCCCCCCCCCCCTGGCGACGACTCGCGCGTGATGGCTAGACCTAACCACTAGACCAACGCGCGGATCAGACCTCTGAGTGGCCTAGCTACGGATTTTTCTCCTAACTCTCTCTCTCTCGCTCTCTATCTCTCTCCTTCTCCCTCTCTCTACTCTCCTCTCTCTCTCTCCCCCCTCCCCCACCACATCTCTGTATGTGTGCTTATGTGTGTGGTGTGTGTTTAGGGGATGTACACGCTGTGTGTCATGGATACTCTGGGCAGGCGACCAATGTGTGTTGTCGTGGGCGCATGTGTGCGGCTGCGTGTGGGTGTGTGTGCTGTGTACGTGGTTGCGCGCGCAGCATCGCGCACCGAGTGTCGCGGGCCTGTTGTGTGCTTTGTATGTGTGTGTGTGGGGTGTTCTTGAGTGTGGTGTGTATGCTGTGTGTGTGCGCGCGCGCGCAGGCAAGGCATGTGTGTGTTGTGGTGCCCTGTGATGTGTGTGTGTGTGTGTAACGCACGCCGTTTGTCTAGTACAGAATAACTCACAGACATGAGATACAGAACAGTTCAGTCTAGGGAGAACAGTCGACCAGTCAAATCAAACATCCGGCGAAAGTGCCGTGGTATCGACCATCTTGCCAAAGAATCCATTTACAATGCAATCGACTATGCACTTCCACAACGTGTTTCTTGGTAACGGCAGTCCAGCATTACAGGGCCACACAAAGCTACCGATGGACAAGAGATCAAAGGAAAACAGGTCAAGAGGTTGTGCGAAAACCGGGTAACGGCCCAAGCGAGGGAAACGACTCATCGGTCGACTTGATGAGTGAGTGACCGACGATCGATCAGTATTTTGCGGGTATTTGTCTGTCTCCTAATGCTGATGGTGCTGGTGTGTGTTATTGATCTGCGGGGAGGGGGGAGGGGGGGGGCGGTTTGGGGGCGGAGGGGGAGGGGGGGGGGGATTATAATCCGCTTTGGGCCCCCCCCGCCCGCCCCCAACGACTTCGCAGGAAACAACCTATGTTGTGCTAAGGGAGACAAATTCTCCTAGGCTTCGGAGAAGACTTACGATTGTGTAGCAATCTGTCGCTCTCTCATCTATCTCTCGCGCTTCTCTCTCTGATCGCTCTCTCTCTTCTCTCCTCCTGTCAGCTCTCTCTATCTATCTCTCTCTCCTCTCTCTAGCTCTCTCTACTTCTCTCTCTCCTCTCTCTCTCTCTCTCTCCTCCTTTCCCAACATCCTTGTAATATCGAAACAGTCAATCCCGATCTCTGTCAGTCATCCACTCACCCCCACGTCTCCCCGAACCTCCTTTCATTCCCTCCCCGCCCCCCCCCCCCCTCCCTCACCTCCGCACACCCCACCCCCCCCCCGCCCTCTCCCCCCACTCCATATCATCCCCTGTGTTCAGGATACGAGCAAGTGTACATGCAAAACTGTACGCGCAGACGAAGCCATGCAGACATGCTCAAACGCACGAGCCTGAGCCGGGGGATGCTCGGGCACGCTCATTGCATGCATGTTAGAATTGGCTCTTTCATGCATGACCGCTCTCTCCTCTCTCTCCCACTCTCTCTCTCTCTCCTCTCTCTCTCTCTCTCTCCCTCTCTCTCCTTCGATTCCGTACGTATTGGTAGTTCTAGTAACTTTTTGCATGCTCTTTTGTTGCCTCATCTTATTTGCATGGTTGACCTACTCAGGGCGAGGACGGATGTAAAAAAGAAGTACAACCCTCAGTGCTTATCTATGATCCTCGTAAATAAAGAATTGGTGTCTGGTCTGGTCTTGTCTTGTCTGGTCTTGTCTTGTTTTTGTCTCGGTGTCCTTCTCTCTCTCTCGCTCTCATCGGATCGCTCTCCTCTCTCTCTCGTCTCTCTCTCTATCCTCTCTCTCTCTCTCTCTTTGTGATGAGTTGTGACCAACACTGAACACGTCCAGGGAGTTCAGGTGGACTACAACAGTGAATTGTAAAGTTCCGTCTGCCTGCATTCTGCTGCGATCAGTCTGTCTGTCTGTCTGTCTCGCATTTTTTTTTTTTTTGTTTTTGGGTCTCACTTTCCAAGCTACTTTTGTGGCAATCTCTCTTTCCATGTATGTTTCTCTTCTCTCCCCCCCCCCCCCCCCCCCCCCCCCCCACTACCACCCCCCCCCCCCCCCCCCCCCCCCCACCCCCCCCCCCCCCGCGCCTCCCTCTGTCCTGTCTCTCTCTCTCTCTCTCTCTCTCTCTCTCTCTCCACATGTGTGTTTTTACTTCTTTTTTTTTTTTCGCTATGAAATTGTGACTGACAACAGGAAGTTGCGGCTCGTCACGTGTTGATCAGCCCACGTCACTTACAGCGAGTTCCATTTGTTTTCAAGAAACCGGAAACCGCGATGAATTATGGGAGGGGATCCATCCACACAAATTGAATCTATTCTCATATCAAATTCAGACAGATGACGCGCAGATTTAGAAGAAAAAAAAAAAAAGCGAAAATGTTTTCGTTTCAAAAGTAACAAGTGGCCTACAGTCCTCCTCCTCCTCCACCTCTCCACCTCCTCCTCCTCCTCCTCCTCCTTCTTCTTCTTCTTCTTCTCCATCATCTTGCAACCTGAAAAAGGATTAGTGATCCATTACGATCATAGGTGATCTTCCAGCAGCTAGGAAGACATTTGTCTTGCGCGTTTTGACCGGTTAAATTCACAGAATAATAATCGCTGGGATCCTTCATCCGCTACTACCAGAGGAATGTGAGCGTTTTCAAAGAGCATTACTTATTCAAATGGTAGTTTGGCGAATTTTTAGGCTGTTCGACATTCGTCTTCGTCGATACGACTTCCACAGGTCCCCAGGTTGGTGGTCTTCCTCAAACGTCAGTCTTTAAACATCGCCGTATTGTCGAACAGAATACCCCGAATGTTCAACACCACATCTAAAAAAAAAAAAAAAAAAAAAACCAAAAAAAAAAACAGACACGAGAAAACAGCACCGTGGTGGGGGGGGTGAGGGTGGGGGTGTCTGAAAACGAGCAGCAGAACTCAAAAGACAGATTTACCGCGCCACCCAACGAAAGAATATAAAGTTGTAAAATAATCACAATGCGTTTCGACCTGTGGGTACAGTCTTGTGTACGTCAAAATGATCAGTATTACACCTGCTGTATACACTGAAAATCTTGTTCAAGACGAACACATGTGTGTCTGCGTAGTTTAGCATGCAGCTCAGGAACCCAGAATCCGTCATACTTCTCTGGGTCTTCAGCCACACTTTGCGTTGGAATATTAAAGTAGTAGTGTTATGTCTGTCGTCTGTCTGTCTATGTGTGTCTGTGTGTGAAGAGTAGAGAGAGAGAGAGAGAGGAGAGAGAGAGAGGAGAGAGGGAGAGAGAGAGAGTGGGGGCAGTAGAATCTCTCTATATACCTATCTA
>JADBJO010004334.1:15000-17500 GCA_016801955.1 Conus betulinus | reverse complement strand
TTTACAGTCATTTTTCTGAAAGAGGGATCAGACACAAAAAGTGTGTGTGGTGTGTGTGTGTGTGTGTGTGTGTGTGTGTGTGTGTGTGTGTGTGTGTGTGTGTGGATGGGGAGGGGGGACAAGCACTCGTGAAGCTTGCAATATTTCTATGAAAAATAATCCACCCCACATTTTTTAAAACAAATTTCGTATTATTCTGTAGTCAGTTTTGGATATGTGTATGTCCATTTAACACACACAACGAAATATTTTTGCTGTTGCTATTCTAATATATTGTTTTTGATGGCCTCCATATCCCCCAAAAGAATGAAATTAATTCAAGTGTGTGTGTGTGTGTGTGTGTGTGTGTGTGTGTGTGTGTGTGTGTGTGTGTGTGTGTGTGTGTGTGTGTGTGTGTGTGTGTGTGTGGTGTGTGTGGTGTGTGTGTGTGTGTGTGTGTGTGTGTATACGCGCGCGCAATGCACACCAGTGCGTGATCGTGCTAGCCTGTTTGTACCTGAGTGAGTGTTGAGTGGAGAAAGCTAGAAGTCGGAATGACCTTGTTTATTCTCATGTTCTTCCACAATAAGTGTTTCATGTTTGCTTTTTTTCTCAACATGTGTGGGACGGAGTGATGGGGGTGGCAGAAGGAGATGGTAGACAGTGTGTGTGTGTGTGTGTGTGTGTGTGTGTGTGTGTGTGTGTGTGTGTGTGTGTTGTTTGTTGTGTTTGTGTGTGTGTGTGTGTGTGTGTGTGTGTGTGTGTGTGTGTGTGTGTGTGTGTGTGTGTGAGAGAGAGAGAGAGAGAGAGAGAGTGTGTGTGCGTGTGCGTGTGTGTGTGTGTGTGTGTGTGTGTGTGTGTGTGTGTGTGTGTGTGTGTGTGTGCGTGCGTGCGTGTGTGAAGAGGGAAGATTCAGGGATGAGAGGGTGGGGGTGCAAGGGGGGGAGGGGGGGTGGAGGAAGAGATGTGGAAATGAAAAGAAAAAGGACTACACAGTTTTCATTCATTAAAAAAAAATCATTTCTGTCACATGTAATGTTCACATAGAGCCGGGTTTTTTTTTTCTGCATGCGTGTTGTAACGGTAGGTGGGTAGATACGGAGGAGGGGGGGGGGGGGGGGGGGGGGGGGGGGAGGAGGAGAGGGGGGGAGGTTGGATGGTATACGTGTAGAAAATGGTTAAATAACTTTCAGTCATTTTCATATTTCTTGTGAATGTTAGCGTTTTATAGTTTCTTGGGTTTTTGTGTTTTGAATATAAGGCAAAGAGGGGTTAAACTTGACATTAGCAGTGAACTTTCACGAATATAATTGAACTAGGTCTTGCTTACGAAGAAACGAAATCTCCAGTTTAAAAGTAATGCATATTTTCATTTAACCTAGACATGATTATCATGTATCATCATCATCATCATCATCGTCATCATCATCATCATCATCATCATCATCATTCATCATCATCATCATCATCATCATCATCATCATACCATCTCCTGTCATAGTCATTCAGTTTGCGTGACACCTGTCACGTTTGAAACAGTCTTCAAAACGTAAGTCACATTTGGTCAGTCAGCTGTTGTGACACTTAAAGGTTTTATTTCAACATGTGTATATGCATAAAACTTTTTCAATGAAATTAGTTTGGATGCAGGAATTAACGAGAACATGGTTGTCATGTCCGGCGTTTCTGAGAAATGAAGGACAATAGGTGATCATGGAGCACATTGAATTGTTCACCGGTAAAGAGGTCCGATAAATCCCGTGTATGTTGATTTTAGCTTATCTATCTTGAACACATTTGTAGTAGGGGGGGGGGGGGGGGGGGGGGGGGGATCGGGTGCAGAACAGCAAGTCCCTCTTCAGTACAACAGTGATTTGGCACATTAAAGATAACAGCAAGAAAAGAGAAGGAGGCGTGTTATGAAAGAAAAAATGGGAATGGAAAATGGACATCAGATTTCAAATATTAAAATCTTTCGCTATCTGACCGCCTGCTTAGAGACTTTTTGTCCATTGATTTCAATTCGTCAGCGAGATGCGACTAAATCAAATAGTTTTCCTGCGGCAGCTAATGGGAATACACTCAAAAGTTCTGTGGCGTTCTCACTGCATAGGCTTTGAAAACAGAATCCAACAGCACCCCAAAGCAGCCAGTGAAGGGTAGAAAAGCAAAACGAGAAGAATTCACTGTAAGGAAATAAGTTGCTGGTAAACTTGAAATCATGATGTAAAGAGTAGAAAATATAATAATAGTAATAATAATGACTACTTATATAGCGCCTATTCACGGCTAGAGACCAAGATCTAAGCGCTTTACAACGCACTCTCGTTTACACAACGGGCTGCCTACCTGGGTAGTGCCGACTGAAGAGCTGCCAGCTGGCGCTTCATTCAGCCGTTTCCCGTGTCATCCAGTCGGTATCGTTCAATATCGTTTACTCAATATCCTACTTCCTTCATTCTTTCCATTTCTTACGCAGGGTGCATGCTGTGTGTAACGAGTCATCCATACCAACGGCCAA
>JADBJO010004334.1:0-12500 GCA_016801955.1 Conus betulinus | reverse complement strand
ATCTGCTCTGCCAGTGGTCAGTGTATAGTCAGTCCTTCCTTCTTTCATATTGAAGTTCTATGGAATTTCATGTGTGAAGAAATAAATGGGAGATTTGTGTAACTAATCTCCATATATGTGGGGGTTTTTGTTTTCTTTTAAAAAGATGGCATAAAGGGGGATTATAAAGTTACCGATTATTCACATGATATATACTTATTGTTTTTCTTATTATTATTGTTGTTGTTGTTGTTATTGCTACTATTGTTGTCATCCTCGTCACCATTGTTATTGTTGCGATTATTATCATCAACATTATCATTGTCTTCATGATTATTGTTGTTGTTGTGATGATCATCATCATCATTATTAAGGTTTTTGTTAATATCTTATCATCATCATCATCATCATTTTTTCATCATCATGATCCAATAGTGGTACAGTTTAACTAGTTCTTTCTCAATTCCCACGTCAGTCAATGGGGTGGAACACGCTGAACACGGCTGTTACACATGCGCTGTCAGATGGAAGATTTCCATTCGAAGATTTTTATTTATTTATTTTTTTTTTTTTTAGGATTTTTCATGATAGTTTTGTGTGATGTTGCGCTTTGGTATGTCGCTGTGAGCTTTTCTTGAATATTACTACACTGTGCTCACCAAATTTGCATTTTTGATGGAAAACTAATGTACTGTCACTTTTATTGTTGCTGTAGCTTTTTATCTGATATGTCTATATGTGCTAATTGAGGTCAGTAGCATACCAGCGTAATTGTTGTTTTGTTGCATATGTTGCAGTCCCCCCCAAAAAAGTACAGGTATTGATTTTGGCATATTTGATTGATTATTCACAAAACAAGTCGGGTAACTCTTGCACCCATAAGAAAACCTAACATAAAGTTACTTTTATTCAAGACTGGCACAGAAGCGCAGGCCAACAACCCCTCCGTCATCACAGTAATGACTTGGCAAAGATTTGAAGGGGGGGGGGGGGGGGGGGGGGGGGGGGTGAAGATGAAGAAAATGGGAACATAAAGGTAAGAAAATATATTATGAATATGAAAACTCTTCACTAGCTGCATGAGGGAACCATCGTAATCCCTCTCGAAGGCAGATCTATTTGTATTGCCTGCTCCTAGGCTTTCGTCCGCTGGATCGGACTCATCAGGGAGACACGGCTGATTGTGTCTGTGCTCCTGGCGTCAAATAGAGACACACACACCATAGTCCATAATACTGTGGACTTTATTCAAGTTTAAAGGCTGTGCCAGACTCGAATAAAAGTTACTCTGTGTTAGATTTTCTTATGGGAGCAAGAGTTACCCTACTTGTTTACTGGTTCCCTGCCTCATTTTATTTTCAACTTTGATGATTCACTTTCAGTGTAAATACATGATCCCTTGTGTCTTTCAGTGCACGTGACCAGTGTTGATTCCTGAGCGGCGTCACGTGTTTAAATTATTGACCACAGGGCTGTGAACAGTTTTGGGGAGCAAATCAGTGGGGTGTGAATGACGTGTTGGCTCTTAATCGATTGTTTGGCTAACTGACTGGAGAACTGACTGATCGATAACAAAATTTAGTCGACTGATTGATTATTGAATAATAGTAAGTTAAGAAAGAAACTGTATTGCTTGCCCGGCTGACTGATTCCATTGGTAATAATAAAAAAAAAAAGGTTCCAGTGATGGCTCCATGAAAACACCATTGTTATTGAGTGGCTATTAGTGTGTGTGTGTGTGTGTGTGTGTGTGTGTGTGTGTGTGTGTGCGTGCGTGCGTGCGTGCGTGCGTGCGTGCATGTGTGTGTGTGTGTGTGCGTGTGTGTGTGCGCGCGCGCGCGCACGTGCGTGTGTGTGTGTGTGTGTGTGTGCTTGCGTGTGCGTGCATGTGTGTGTGTGCGTGCGCGCGCGCGCGCGCGCGCGCGTGTGTGTGTGTGTGTGCGTGCGTGCTTGCGTGTGCGTGCGTGCATGCGTGTGTGTGTGTGTGTGTGTGTGTGTGTGTGTGTGTGTGTGTGTGTGTGCGCAAGCGTGCGTGTGCGTGCACGCGTGCGAGCGTGTGCGAGTGTGTGCGTGCACGTGCACGCGCATGTGCGAGTGTGTGCGCGTGCGCGCGCTAGCACGCACACACGGTGGCTCGCCTGTATGTTTGTACATAAGACTACCTAACCCACAGTCTCACAGAACAAGAGGCAGGGGTGCCGCAGCGGACTGACACTCGGACCACGGCTTGATGTTTTCTCTCCCCGTGGCTTTCATCACGGCGTTTCCCTGGGAATGGGGCAACCCAGCGTGAAGGGACAGGGTCTGAGGCCCACTCGTCTGAATGCCTGCCTGGCTGGTCTCCACACAGGATGGAGGACAGGATGGAGGACAGGATGGAAGACATCATGAAGGACATCATGGAGGACAGGATGGAGGACAGCATGGAGGACATCATGGAGGACAGCATGGAGGACAGGATGGAGGAAAGGATGAAGGACATCATGGAGGACAGGATGGAGGACAGGATAGAGGACAGCATGAAGGACAGCATGGATGACAGGATGAAGGACATCATGGAGGACAGGATGAAGGACATCATAGAGGACAAGATGAAGGACAGGATGGAGGACAGCATGGAGGACATGATGGAGGACAGGATGGAGGACAACATGGAGGACAGGATGAAGGTTAGCATGGAGGACAGCATGGAGGACAGGATGAAGGACAGCATGGATGACAGGACGAAGGACAGGATGAAGGACAGGATCTGTGGCCTGCTCGTTCGATGGCCTGCCTGTCTGGTCTCAACACAACATGGAGGACAGGATCTGTATTTGACTTTTGTCTGTCTAAACTACACGCAACATGGAGAACAATATCTGTATTTGCCTTTTGTCTGTCTAAACTAAACACAACATGGAGGACAATATCTGTATTTGCCTTTTGTCTGCCGAAACAAAACACAACATAGAGAACAATATCTGTATTTGCCTTTTGTCTGTCTAAACTAAACACAACATGGAGGACAATATCTTTATTTGCCTTTTGTCTGCCGAAACTAAACACAACTTGGAGGACAATATCTTTATTTGCCTTTTGATGTCTAAACACAACTTGGAGGACAATATCTGTATTTGCCTTTGGTCTGTCTAAACACAACATGAGGGGCAACACCTTATTTGCCTTTTGTCTGCCTAAACACAACATGGAGGACAATATCTGTATTTGCCTTTTGTCTGTCTAAACACAACATGGAGAACAATATCTGTATTTGCCTTTTGTCTACCTAAACACAACATGGAGGACAATATCTGTATTTGCCTTTTGTCTGCCTAAACACAACATGGAGGACAATATCTTTATTTGCCTTTTGCCTGCCTAAACACAACATGGAGGAAAATATCTGTATTTGCCTTTTGTCTGCCGAAACTACAACATGGAGAACAATATCTGTATTTGCCTTTTGTCTGCTAAACTAAACACAACATGGAGGACAATGTCTGTATTTGCCTTTTGCCTGCCTAAACACAACATGGAGGACAATATCTGTATTTGCCTTTTGTCTGCCGAAACTAAACACAACATGGAGAACATTATCTGTATTTGCCTTTTGTCTGTCTAGACTAAACACAACGTGGAGAACAATATCTGTCTTTTGTCTGCCTAAACACAACATGGAGGACAATATCTGTATTTTGCATTTAGTTTGTCTAAACACAACATGGAGGACAATATCTGCATTTGCCTTTTGCCTGTCTAAACTAAACATGGAGAACAATATCTGTATTTGTCTTTTGTCTGTCTAAAAACACCATGGAGGACAATATCTGTATTTGCCTTTTGTCTGTCTAAACTAAACATGGAGGACAATATCTGTATTTGCCTTTTGTCTGAACACAACATGGAGGACAAAATCTGTATTTGCCTGTTGTCTGCCTAAACACAACATGGAGGACAATATCTGTATTTGCCTTTTGTCTGTCTAAACTAAACTTAGAGAACACTCTCCGTATTTGCCTTTTGTCTGCCTAAACACAACATGGAGGACAATATCTGTATTTGCCTTTGTCTGCCTAAACTACACACAACGTGGAGGACAATATCTGCATTGTCTTCTGTTTGCCTAAACTACACACAACATGGAGGACAATGTCTGTATTTGCTTTTTGCCTGCATAAACTAATGTAAGGGGGATAAGTAGAGAAGAGGGAAGAAGAGAAGTAGGAGACGGAGAAGAGAGCGAGCTGACACATCATCTTCCACATCAACACCAGCTCGTTGGTTTCTTCTTTCTTTTATTTTAAATCATAGTTGAACTAACGAACTCATCTGGACCGAAACAAGCTCACCGACCTATTAGGACACACAAACAATGATGATCGTAAACATGAGATATCATTAAGAACACACACACACACACACACACACACACACACACACACACACACACACACACACACACTGAAAAACAATTATCATTGAACATGAGAATAGTTTCATTAAAAACAAATGTTCAAAATAGGGAAGAGATCGAACCTCAATAGGCACCATTCATTCAAATCAAGCCAAGACAAGGATCCAGTGTTCATGATGAAATCGTGAATCATACATTAAAACAATAGGTCTGAAAGAAAATCTGAATGTAGGCCCTGCAGCACATATTTATCAAAATTAGGGTGCAAGGATTCACAACACAAAAATAACACACAAAAAAGTCCTCCTCGTTGCGAACGGCAGGAGGTGAAAACATATCTTTGCAAACTAGCAACACAATCGCGAACGACAGGAATTATGAACAATTAAAAGTGTGGATAATAAAGGTATAGCGTGTAACAGTGTTATCAATGAACACACACACACACACACACACACACACACACACACACACAAGGGACTCCCGGTCGCGAACGGCAGGTTATGAACAACGAATGAAAAGAATGAACATCAAATTTTCAAATCGCAAGCCATCACTTGGACCGTACAGCAGTGACACAATTATATGGAAAAAAAATAAGAAGAAAACTGTTTGGAAACCACCCATCATCTGCACAGTGTTCACATATTTGATCAGATTAATAAAGGACACATATCGCACATCAACCAGCTAACTACATCTATTTTTCTTCCACTGTAAACCTCAGGACAGTATGTGCTACACGCTACGGTTCCTCACGTTTCACACCCGTTAAGCTGCTGACACACGAGCCTTGTCGTCCCATGCCGCTTCAAAGGACTGTACAATTGAATACGAAGCTTTTTTTCACGAATATTTAGATTCTTAAATTTTTTTGAGTTGACATTCCAAAGCACATCATGGCTTGGTACAATTCAATCAAATGTTTGGTGTCCGAATCGGACAGTCTGACCGCCTTGCTGGACGACGCCATTTTTCCTTGTGCCATGGGTGTTGGCTCAATGCTGAGCGTTGATTGGTTGGAGGATACTAACTGTCCGTTTCGAATAGATCAGGTCTACCCCCCACTCCGGCCGGCCAAATAAGGCGCGGCTGTTCCTTTTTAGCCCTGCAATGGACCCACAGGTGTAAATATATCGAACAAACAAACACTCACAAACTAACCGACGCAACAAACAAATAAGCAGACCGACCGATGGCTCTTGGGACACAAAACAGCCACATGAATGCGCAAACAGCCGAACAGCGTCCACGTAATTATCTGCCTAATTACACAGGCAAATAACAGGAAGAAAGGATCTGGATACTGACGAAATATCGAAAGGAAAACCATGGTTTTTTTTTTTTTGTTGTTGTTGTTGTTTTTGACGCATGCACAAGTTTTGTAGGCTTACCAACTTCTGCTTCTCCAACGTTGCTTGATTAAGGTAAGCCGGATGCTTGCTACTGTGGTACTGTCGCTTCCGTGACAGATGGAATTCATGTTATATAACTATAAATATAATTCAAAAGAAATCAATCCACCCTTGTGTCTCTTCCGCATTCGTTTTTTTTTAAATTTAATTTAATTTTTTTTTATTCATACATCAAATTTTCGCCGCCGGGGCTTCATTAGGAGTCAGCTCCGTATTGGTATTGTTGATCGATTCAGATCTCTCCTCATAGATTCTACCTGTATGGGTATCATCAATATAACCCTGTGTCTGCTAGGCACACAGATGGAATTCATGTTTTATATTACACACACACACACACACACACACACACACACACACACACACACACAGATGGAATTCATGTTATACAGATGGAATTCATGTATACAGATAGAATTCATGTATACAGATGGAATTCATGTTATACAGATGGAATTCATGTTATACAGCCTGATGCCAAGGCTGTTGCTTTCCTTCATTTCTTGACGTTATGCCAACAGAGTGAGGTCCCCTCAAATAGATAGTGAGCCCTAGCCAACGTCTACATCTATCTATCTGTCTGCCTGTCTATCTACCTGTCTATCTATCTGTCTGTCTGTCTGTTTCTCTCTCTCTCTCTCTCTCTCTCTCTCCTCTCTCTCTCTCTCTCTCTCTCTCTCTCTGGTGTGTGTGTGTGTGTGTGTGTGTGTGTGTGTGTGTGTGTGTGTGTGTGTGTAACTACAGGGCCAAACAAATAATAATAATAATGTTGAGACAGTTGTGCTCCCTTCTTCATTCCCAGCAGAAGCTACCGGAACAGTCCTTCAGAGAGTATAACAGTGTGTATCCCCCTTTGAACAGGACCAGTCCTCCAGAGAGTATAACAGCGTGTATCCCCCTTTGGACAGGACCAAGCCAACAAAGCAGAGACACCGAAGAGAAAAGGAAGCAGGGGTACCAGCCACATGGGGAACAGCCCCGTGTAGCAGTGCCAAGGACAGTGACGTCATGGCGACAGGCAGGCAGACGTGGTCATTCACATGTGGAGTGTGTGGTCGGTGCCACATTGTCTATTGACGCTGGGACTGACGACGACACTGGCTCATAGCATTCCAATCGGCATCCCCCCCCCCCCCCCCCCCCTCACACACACACCACCTTTTGTGTCCTTCTCTTTCCACCCTCCTTTCCTCCCCTCCCCCTCCCCCCCCCCCCCCCCCCCCCCCCCCAAAAATTCTTGTCTGGGCCCATAAGAGAAAAATTTTTATTTGTCGTATCTCAATAGCCGCGAGAAGACTGGGGGTTCCATCGTGATGACAGGATTGAAAATCTGACGCAACCACACCCACACCCACACACACACACACACAAGACCACAGAAGACGAGTATGCGTCGAGAGATTTTCAAAGCGGAAACTTTAAGAGTAAAATATTTCCCCTTCCATCTTACCCTTGTCCCCTGCCCCCTCCCCCCGCCTCCCCCTCTTTCCCAACCCGCCCCACTCGAACTCATTTCTCTCCTAAAGCGAAAACAAATCGCAAATCAAAACAAGATGCAAAGCAATGCAAACGTTCTTCCAGTTTATCTTGAATACGTGTGAGATATTCCATAAAGAGGAAAAATCATTTTGGCCCGTTATAGCCGTTAGTAACGGTTATTCTGGTAAACATCGGCCATCATCTGTGACCCGTAATGAACATACCTACAAATTTTCAGAAAAACATCGGCCATGTACTATCTGAAATTTTCCATACAGAAGAAAATTGTTATGGGCCGTTATAGCCCTTAGTAACAGCTGTAACGGTAAAATAAAACATCGGGCATGATCCGTGACCCATAATGAACATGCCTACAAATTTCAGAAAGATCGGCCCAGTAGTTTTGTCTGGAGCGAGTGGAACACATTTTGACCACGGACGGACACACACACACACACAGTTAGCATTTCTTCATTCCCATTCTAAAGTACTCCCTGTTCTATAAGAACTGGGAGTACCAAAAAAAAAAAAAAAAAAAAAAAAAAAAAATTCCTGGATTAGAAGTTCTCTGACTTTGGGTACATTATTTCAGCGTTTTCAGACTCAGGGTCAATGGAAAATTCGTGGACATTCCAGGTGGATTTCCCAGTCTTCGTTGGCACACTCAAGCTTACAGTTGCTGTGGCGAGATGTTGTGAGCGAGAAAACGACTGCAGCTGAAGTGTTAAAGTCTCATGGCTGACTGAGCAGAGTTCAGAGTGGCACACACGTAAAATCCATCGACAACTTTCGGAAGAGAAGGCCAGTTTGGTCGTGGGTATAGATGACAACGTTAAACAAAGCATGCACCCTGCGTGGAAAATCGAAAGAATGAACAAAGGAAACTGAGTGAATGGTATTGACTGGGAAACGACTGAACGAAGCGCCGGCAAGCAGCTCAATTGGGTCTACCCAAGCAGGCAGCCCTGTGTGTAAAAGAGAGTGTGGATTGTAAAGCGCCTAAAGCTTGGTCTCTAGCCGAGGATAGGTGCCATGTAAGTGCTCTTAATAATGATAATTATCATGATGATGTGTGCAGTGTCTAATTTTGATCGTTGACCAACCTCTTACCTCTTTCCAATCGCGCACTCACCTTTTCAACGGGTTATCTACCTTGACAAAGCCGAGTCACAATATCTCCATTGCTCGCTATTAAACATTCGTTTTCCTTTCCCATTGTCGGGCATAAATCATCAAAGTGTCTGGCAAACACCATTCTTTTCTTTATTTGACATTATGTTTTATTTTCTTTATTTATCTATTTTATTCATTTACTTTTTTTTTTTTAACCAGGAAGTCCTCATGTAGCCCATGCACGTTCTTTGAGACAGGGAATGTGGGGGGTTGTCTCCCTGTACGAATACCTACCGGAGTTTGATGCGAGTTGCAGTGATGCATACATGCTTAGAATGGGTGACGTTTCATAGTCCAGTCCAACAGAGCTGCTGTCCACTCCACCTGAAAGAGGAGTTTGAAATCAAGCCTGAAGGAACAGGGAATTGTGTTTCATTGTCATCTTTTGAGAAATTTGTGGGAGTGTTTGTATTCTCCTTGAGAGACAAAGATGGAGAAAAAAAATCCACACGGTTGCATCGTTTCAAACAAGAAAGCTTCTCTCTGTCCCCCTCTCTCTCTTATGCATGTGCACACACACACACACACACACACACACACACACACACACACACACACACACACACTAAAAAAAAAAAATATATATATATATATATATATTGAATTATAAACAAAGCTTGCTCTTATGTCTCAGATTGAAGAAATAGGGGGAGATAAGCATACATATCTGCAGTGGTAGATGATTCTGCCTAACTAACAGTATGTGCTTGAGTGGGTGAGTGGAGAATATTAAATGCTTCTCAAAATGAACCTTCAGCAAGCTTATAGTCTCCAAGTGGGAGACAGTCTCCAATAGGGAGGAAACTCACTAACATATATCTCCTGGTCAGATACCGGTATTTCAAAACGTGTTTGTTTATATATATATATATATATATATATATATATATATATATATATATATATATATATATATATATATTTAGCCGTGATAACCTTCTGTTAATGGAGTCAAAATCATTTTTCAAAAAAAGTAATTGCAACATTAAAGATACAATTAAAAAAAACATTCTGATCACACACAAAAAGAATAAAAAAAAAAAAAAAACATGTGGGTCGGTAGCAGAATACCCAATTCTGAAACCTGGCCGATGTTCTCCTGTGATACTATTAAACTCCCCCCCCCCCCCCCCCCCCCACTCTTATTATCTGTTGTAATTTTACATTTACAGAATGATGATGTTAGCATGTAGTTATTAGGATTGTTTACATCGTCATTCTTGTCCAGTTTTTTTGTTTGTTTGTCGTATTTTTTTAAGAGGATACCGTTATCAAAAATTCTGTTGCGAAGGAATTAGCAAAAAGTCAGTAACTTGACCTTCAGCATATTCCAACAACTCTCTAATGATGAAATCTCGGTCTGCCAATTTATTAGCTTTATTTTTTTTTAACACTCTCCTCCTCTGCTCATTGCTTCAACAGAAAGTTCATCATCATCTGGGATATCTTTGTCTAAACAAATGTCTGAAGTGTTAAAACCCACGGTGTCCACCAGGATATTATCCCTCGGGCATTTTCTTTTACAGGAAGGCCTTTTCACTGTTTTCCAAAACTTCTGCAGTGCAGAGATTTAATCATCATTTCCAGCGAGTTTTATTTCATTTTTCTCTTCCCTTTAGCTTTAACAGGTTTTGTATTGTCTTCTTGCTATACCGTGCTCGTGTGAAACATTCCATTCTGCAAGAGTTTGCGTTGTTCATGAGTGACCAGACGCAAAGCCATGCCACTGAGTGCCATTCACAATGTTTCTCTGTAGACAGCCATGCGTATGGTCCTGGTGAGTGCCTCCGTCCCTTGGCAGTGAGCGAGTCCGACTGACAGGCGGTGATTGTTGGATGGCCGGCGATTCGCTTTCTTAAAGACCCGAACAAAGAAGGACAGATCACAAACATTGAGGCTGTGCAACGATCAGCAGTTTCGTTTTGAATTGTTACAGAAGAACCGCTCGCGTTTCCAACATGTTACACCACCTCGGGTGGACATCCCTACAAAGCCGACCTAAGATCGCAAGGCTCACCACGATGTACAAAATTATTAACAAACATGGTCCAGGTAGATTTTGGCAAAATTCGTAAATCCCAGCAGCCAAAGTTGAGAGCACCTTAGGAGAGGGACAGAAGAGCACACTCAGGGCAGCTTGCTAGACTTCAATGTCAACGGGACTACCGGAGTTATTCGTTCCTCCCGTGAATCATCCCCGAGTGGAACGATTCACTGACTGAGGCTGTGGCTGGAGCCGCGTCTCCTGGCGTGTCCACGTCGGGAGTTCGTAAACTCCACCAGTAGTCACAAGTTTTTTTTTTTCGTTTGTTTTTTTTTTTTGTTTTGTTTTTGTATTTTTTCTCTGTGCTTACCCCTCCGTTACAAGTGTCAGAATAATCAACCTGTTGATTGAGGACACTATACGGACGAAGAGGAAGGTGTAACTGTGGCCTTCCAGTCTTCTGTCAGGCGACGTTCTAACGGTGACTTCAACGTTTGGAAGAGAGGTCAGTTTGGCAGTTGGTGTGGACGACACGTTACCCATAGCATGCACCCTGCGTGAAAAAACAAAAGAGCGAAGGAAGGAAACAGAGTGAATGATATTGACTGAATGACACGGCAAACGACTGAATCAAGCGCCAACAGGCAGCTCTTCTGTCGGCTGTACCCAGGTAGGCAGCCCGTTGTGTTAGAGAGAGGTGTGATTGTAAAGCTTCCCCGCAGATGGAGTATGGTTGCCTTAATGGCGGGATAAAAACAACAACAACAACAACAACAAACCAGTCGTACACACACAAAACTCCACTCCCTTTGTTGGGTAGATGGGATTAACACTTGTCTGTCCATACAGGGAGTGTCCGCAGGAGTGTCAGCCTGCGTACGCAGAACAAGATTGTAAAGCGCTTAGAGCTTGGTCTCTAGCCCAGAATAGGCGCTATGTAAGAACTCACAATGGTAATAATAATAATAATGATAATGACAACAACAATAATTCCTCTGTCACTGTCCGAGTCCACCAGTCTAGTAGAGGTACTGCCAAAGCCGTCCTCGCCGTTGTAACCATCTACGGCTATCCTGTCGTAGTGCTGAGGAAAGTCTGTCTCTTATGCACTGGAGGCCCTAGCACTGGTCAGTCATTGGCATCCTGACCACGACGTGTAAATTAACTACAAGTTAGCCGGTCCTTCTTCTTCGAGCCTAGGTGTCGTACTGCTTGAGTTCATCTGCTTGTTGACATGCCCGTTAGTGAACACTTCTGAAGCAAGGCTCATTTCCGCTAGGGTCCCAAGTGGTCTAGTGGTTAGGATTTCGCTCATTTCCGCTGAGCTTGCTTGATGCACTACATCCACGCGTCACTACAGGATGTTTCTCTAACAGGTCTTGTCCACCATAGCTGATTGCCTTGGCATCATCAGCAATGTCATCAAAAATGTCATCAGCAATGTCATCAGCAATGTCATTAACAATGCCATCAGCAATGTCAACAAGAGGGCTGGAATAGCTCAACTGGTAGAGTGCCGGACTCGTGATTCTGGTCATCCTGGGGTTGCGGGTTCGAATCTCCGCCGAATCGTTTTGGTGCAGGGGAATTTGTTCCCTGGAAATCCACATTGATTCGGACTCTGTTTCCCAAAAATGTCCGAATGAGACTATAAAACCAAGGTTTCCAGTGTGAATGAGACCATAAACCATCTAGTTCAAGAGATGTACGTTTTAAAATGCTGTTCAGGTTCCTGTAGAACCCACACGGTAGATCCAAGGTGATGCTCACTGACAGCAGTTTCTCCACATGGTACATCAGTCAGCTCCCATGTCGCCCCCCGCTGGATGTCCACCAGATTTCATCTGAAGATGTGCTATTTCTAACAGGGCTGGTGGGTTCATTCACCCTGCTGCTTCTGGCGCAGGTGCTAGACTGAAGAGTGGATAGAGGATGAGCTGCTACTTCGTTGATCCAGTATCATCAGTCTCCTTGCTTCCCATTTGGTCTAAAAGACAATCTGTTTAACCAGGTAATGATTATGCATACCGATAGTATAATCATGATGAAGTGCTCTTCATATACAAAAGTTGGA
>JADBJO010004333.1:187920-202964 GCA_016801955.1 Conus betulinus | reverse complement strand
TTGATCATATCAAAGCTCCGCTCAGTGAGTTAAAATTGATCACATCAGCGCTCCATTCACTGAGTAGAGTTGATCACATCAGTGCGCCGCTTAGTGAGCAGAACTGATCATATCAGTGCTCCGCCCAGTTGTAGAATTGATCACATCAATGTTCCACTCAGTTGTAGAATTGTTCACATAAGTGCTCCGCTCAGTGTATAGAAATTGATCACATCAATGCTCCGCTCAGTGTGTAGAATTGATCACATCAATGCTCCGCTCAGTGTGTAGAATTGATCACATCAATGCTCCGCTCAGTGTGTAGAATTGATCACATCGATGCTCCGCTCAGTGTGTAGAATTGATCACACCAATGCTCCGCTCAGTGTGTAGAATTGATCACATCAACTCTCCATGCAGTGAGTAGAATTGATCAAATCAAAGCTTTGCTCAGCGAGTAGAATTGATCACATCAACACTCCGCTCAGAGAGCACGGAGAACAAACGCGAACGAGACTTCGGACATCGATTTTCGCCTCTCGAATCGTGTTGCGTGTCGTCTGCTTTTCAAGCAAAGGGAAGCAATTCAATAGTCGGTTATTGTTTGCGCATGCGCAGTTCGACTTCCGACAAAGGGCGCCATGCTCCCTCATCTTCGGCGAAGTCCGATACTGTTGCGTCTGTCATCATGCCAAAGGGAAATTACGCATTTGATCCCGTTGTGGCTACAGAAGGAAGAATATCGAAGCTGGATCACTGAATGCAGAGACAACAAACATGCGTTTTTCTGTAAAGTGTGCAAAAAAGACCGTTGATGTTCGGACAATGGGCGAATTGGCGGTTGCAAATCACGGAAAGAGGAAAAAATACGTGGAATTGGATAAAGCGAGTAGGCCGTTGGTAGTCTTACGGACTTCGTTCGGCAATCATCAAATTCATCAAATCGGGTCAGACCCTTTCCTCAGTAAGAATCGTCAGCCACTCCACAATAACAGCAAGTGGGACAGATGTGTTGAAAGCTGAAGTGTTGTGGACGATTCATGCCATCAACAATCATTACAGTTTCCGATCTGCTTAAGACAACGCGAAACTGTTTGCAGCAATGCTTCCATATTCCTCGATTGCGACGAACTATCGGAGTGGGGAAACCAAAAGTAGATGTCTTGCAACTTTTGGCATTGCTCCTTTTTTTTCTGTCAGAACTGAAAAAAGAGTGAAATCACAGACTGAATCTTCAAATCAATCGTCACGTCGTCTCCATAGACTTTTAAGTGACTCATTTAAGTGCGCATTTGTTAAAAGAAAAAAGAAAAGAAAAATCCTACTTTTCATGTTCAAAAAGACAGCATTCATACCACACCCCCCCCCCCTAACTTACTACTACCAGCTAGCCTACACACACACGCGCGTGCGCGCGCGCACACACACACACACACACACACACACCACACACACACATAACCAACAAAACAAAACAAAAAAATCATTTATCTTTTATTCACTTAATTTTTCTGTTATTACAGTTACTTTCATTTTATTCATCTAGTTATTATAATTACTACCATTATCATTATCATGACTATCCCTTCTATATATATAATTATATCAAAAAATATGTATAATATAAAAAAATCCCCCCCCCCCCCCCGCCGCCCCCCTTACTTAGCATTATTATCAATCCACCTAACCACAACCATCACAAATATATATACACACCACACCACCTAACTAAACCAGCTACACAACCCCATCGTTTCACTCCCCCGTCCCCCCATGCACCCCCCCCCCCCCCCCCCCCCCCCCCCCCACCCTCTCATAATCCCCTCTGTCGTTTCCGTCTGGCGGCCATTCTTCCTACCACATGGACAGATAAGTCACTCTTCGTTCTTTGTTTGTACTGTCCTAAATGTTAAATGTGATGGGTTTTTTTTTTTTTTCTTTTTTTTTTCCCCCCTGAAGAAGACCCAAGAAGTCGAATTGCATTGTGTCTTGTCCTGTGCTTTGTTTGTCAATGTCCTTGGGGGGTAACTAACCCCCTCTCTTTCTACATTTTGCTTCATTCTCAGCCATCAGTCACTCCATTTTGAAATGGGGAAAAAAAAAAAAAAAAAAACCCAGTTTATGTGGAGCTGCAGGAAGGCTACCCACATTCGCCTTTTCAAAAGGGATTACCCCTGCTCCCTATCCTGCCCAGAACAAGCGTTAGGTTAGTCCAGGCCCGCCAACCATTCACACACACTTCCACACGACAGCACATACAGTGGCTGTATTTTAAAAGTAAAGTTTGCTGAGCTCCCTCCTGAAATGTGCTAGAGAGGAGGCCTCGGCTGCAGCTGCCGGTAGAGAGTTAATGAATATGTCATGCTTTTTGATGAATCATTGAACAAGGACTTGAAACAGAAGCAGCTGGAAATTCATGTCAGATACTGGTCTGGAAAGCAGATTGAAGGTTTTCTTTTTCTGATTTCTCAATTTCTGTATAAAGACTTCATTTTTAATTTTTTGTATGTATATGATATTGAGCGTGGAAAAAGACTACAGAAGTGGTGTAATCACCTTATCATCATGGCTGGATTATATGTGTAAGGTTATTATTCACTTTTTTTTTTTTCAATTGTAGGGCTAAATTTGCCCCTTAAAAAATTAAAATATCCCCTTTAGAAACCCTTGAAAAACCCTTGAATTTTTTTCTCATTGAGCAGAATTGATCATATCAACACTCCATTGGGTGAGTAGAATTGATCACATCAACACTCCATTTGGTGATTAGACTTGATCACATCAACGCTCCACTCAGTGAGCAGAGTTAATCACATCAACGCTCCACTCAGTGAGCAGAATTAATCACATCAACGCTCCACTCAGTGAGCAGAATTGATCTCATCAACGCTCCACTCAGTGAGTAGAATTGATCACATTAACGCTCCACTTGATGAGTAGAACTGATCAAATCAATACTCAGCTCAGAGAGCAAAATTGATAACATCAATGCTCCACACAGTGAGTAGAACTGATCACATCAAGGCTTCGCTCAGTGAGTAGAATAGAAGACACTGCTAGCTTTTGTAGGAAAGTGTTGAATATGGAGGGGTGGGGATGGTGGTGTTTTGTCATCATGAGCACTTTAAATATCGTCTCTCTCTGTGATTACACTTTTCTACGTGAACAACAGCAGGATTAGAGAGCTAAACCTCACTGTACAGAATTACGTGAACAACAGCAGGATTAGAGAGCTAAACCTACAGCACTGAGGATAACAGAATTACGTGAACAACAGCAGGATTACAGAGCTAAACCTACAGCACAGAATTACGTGAACAACAGCAGGATTAGAGAGCTAAACCTACAGCACTGAGGATAACAGAAATTACAACAGCGTGAACAACAGCAGGATTACAGAGCTAAACCTACAGCACTGAAGATAACAGAATTACGTGCAAACAACAGCAGGATTACAGAGCTAAACCTACAGCACTGAGGATAACAGAATTACGTGAACAACAGTAGAGCTTTGTCCCGCAGGAAAGATGATGTGAACAACAAATTGCTCTGAAAGATGATGTAAATGTGTCCCTCCCACCCCTCCCCCCACCGTACTCTTTATCCATTTTTAGTTGTAAATCACATATGTGTGTCATTCAGGCGATCGCCTTTCTCACAAAATGTTTGTAGTTGTAATCATATTTTGTGACTGTGAGTCATTCAGGCGACCGCCTTTCTCGTTAAATGTTTGTAGTTGTAAATCACATATGTGAGTCATGCAGGCGATCACCTTTCTTGTTAAATGTTTGTAGTTGTAAATCACATATGTGAGTCATTCAGGCGATAACCTTTCTCATTAAATGTTTGCCGCCCTCAGTGGTGGTTCTTCACCCTGCTATGTCTGTGGGGGGACTTTGTGTTCCTCACTGTCAGGAGAGTGACACTGGGTGGCTGTGATCTAGCCTCAGCTCCATGTGTGGGGGGACTTTGTGTTCCTCACTGTCAGGAGAGTGATGCTGGGTGGCCGTGATCTAGCCCCAGCTCCATGTGTGGGGGGACTTTGTGTCCCTCACTGTCAGGAGAGTGACGCTGGGTGGCTGTGATCTAGCCTCAGCTCAATGTGTGGGGGAACTTTGTGTTTCTCACTGTCAGGAGAGTGACGCTGGGTGGCTGTGATCTAGCCCCAGTTCCATGTGTCTGTTTCAGTCTGGGACCAGACCAGGTTGAGCCGTTTTTTGGTGGGTGTGGCAGGACGTGACGACATACACCCGGTACCTGTCGGAGACCTCCTATGAACACTCCCTGCTCCTTCAGCAGTCCGGGGGCCTAGCCCTGCGATCCCTGGCTCACGTCATGCGCAGTCTCACGCCCCCAACGCCCGCAAGATCTTCGAGCTGCTGGCCCAGCACCAAGTGGACAACGCTGACCACTCCACTTTTATTGGTCAGTTTCGGGGTCAGGGGGAGTGTGTTTATGAGGAGGTGGGGTAGAGGTAAGGGGGGGAGGGAGGGGCATGGAGATGGCAGACAGATGCAGTGGCTTTGATTTTATGGTCCGTCTGTGTGAGGAAAGCTGGTGGCTGTGTTTTTATTGCTCAGTTTTCTTCTGTCGGGAGGGTGTTGGGGGAGGTGGGTGATTTTATCAGTCGGTCTGTTATGGAAATTTGGTTGCTTATAATTTTATAAGTCAGTTTTTGTTTGGGATATGTTGATAGCTTTGATTTTCCTGGTAATGTGTGTATGGGATGTTGGTGGCTTTGGTTTGATAGGAAATGTGTGTATGAGATGTGTTGTGCTTTACTGGTAATGTGTGTATGGGATGTGTTTTACTAATAATGTGTGTATGGGATGTTGGCAGCTTTGGTTTAATAGGTAATGTGTGTATGGGGTGTTGATAGCTTTGGTTTGATAGGTAATATGTGTATGGGATATTGGCGGCTTTGGTTTGATAGGTAATGTGTGTATGGGATATCGGCGGCTTTGGTTTGATAGGTAGTGTGTGTATGGGCTGTTGGCAGCTTTGGTTTGATAGGTAATGTGTGTATGGGGTATTGATAGCTTTGGTTTGATAGGTAATGTGTGTATAGGATGTGGGCAGCTTTGGTTTGATAGGTAATGTGTGTATAGGATGTGGGCAGCTTTGGTTTGATAGGTGGTTGAGTGTGTGTGGAAGGGATGCTGGTTGCTTTCATTTTACTGCTCAGTTTGTGTGGGGGATGTGGGACACTTTGATTTTATTCGTCAGTGTGACATAACTTGATTTTATTCGTCAGTGTGACATAACTTGATTTTATTCGTCAGTGTGACTTAACTTATTTTATTTGTCAGTGTGATATAATTGATTTTATTCGTCAGTGTGATATAACTTGATTTTATTTGTCACTGTCAGATAACTTGATTTTATTTGTCAGTGTGACATAACTTGATTTTATTTGTCAGTGTCATAAAACTTGATGTTATTTGTCAGTGTTATCTAACTTGATGTTATTTGTCTGTGTCATCTAACTTGATTTTATTTGTCAGTGTCATCTAACTTGATTTTATTTGTCAGTGTCATATAACTTGGTTTTATTTGTCAGTGTCATCTAACTTGATTTTATTTGTCTGTGTGTTATCTAACTTGATGTTATTTGTCTGTGTCATCTAACTTGATTTTATTTGTCAGTGTCATATAACTTGGTTTTATTTGTCAGTGTCATACAACTTGATTTTATTTGTCAGTGTCATCTAACTTTGATTTTATTTGTCAGTGTCATACAACTTGATTTTGAGGTAGACTGATCCAGACTCACACATACACATATGCTCTCATTTTTTTTTATGACTGTTGTTGATCGAGTTGTTGTCTGACTGATTTAGGATTCAATCAGTGTGCTCATTGAGTCATGGTCTGATTCAGTCAGTGTGCTCATTGAGTCATGGTCTGATGTGGTCAGTGTGCTCACTGAGTCATGGTCTGATGTGGTCAGTGTGCTCATTGAGTCATGGTCTGATTCAGTCAGTGTGCTCATTGAGTCATGGTCTGATTCAGTCAGTGTGCTCATTGAGTCATGGTCTGATGTGGTCAGTGTGCTCATTGAGTCATGGTCTGATTCAGTCAGTGTGCTCATTGAGTCATGGTCTGATGTGGTCAGTGTGCTCATTGAGTCATGGGTCTGATGTGGTCAGTGTGCTCATTGAGTCATGGTCTGATTCAGTCAGTGTGCTCATTGAGTCATGGTCTGATTCAGTCAGTGTGCTCATTGAGTCATGGTCTGATGTGGTCAGTGTGCTCATTGAGTCATGGTCTGACTCAGTCAGTAAGCTCATTGAGTCATGGTCTGATTCAGTCAGTGTGCTCATTGAGTTATGGTCTGATGTAGTCAGTGTGCTCATTGAGTCATGGTCTGATTCAGTCAGTGTGCTCATCGAGTCATGGTCTGATGTAGTCAGTGTGCTCATTGAGTCAGTGGTCTGATTCAGTCAGTGTGCTCATCGAGTCATGGTCTGATTCAGTCGGTGTGCTCATTGAGTCATGGTCTGATTCAGTCGGTGTGCTCATCGAGTCATGGTCTGATTCAGTCGGTGTGCTCATTGAGTCATGGTCTGATGTGGTCGGTGTGCTCATCGAGTCATGGTCCGATTCAGTCGGTGTGCTCATTGAGTCATGGTCTGATGTGGTCGGTGTGCTCATCGAGTCATGGTCCGATTCAGTCGGTGTGCTCATTGAGTCATGGTCTGATGTGGTCGGTGTGCTCATCGAGAGTCATGGTCCGATTCAGTCGGTGTGCTCATTGAGTCATGGTCTGATGTGGTCGGTGTGCTCATCGAGTCATGGTCCGATTCAGTCGGTGTGCTCATTGAGTCATGGTCTGATGTGGTCGGTGTGCTCATCGAGTCATGGTCCGATTCAGTCGGTGTGCTCATTGAGTCATGGTCTGATGTGGTCGGTGTGCTCATCGAGAGTCATGGTCCGATTCAGTCGGTGTGCTCATTGAGTCATGGTCTGATGTGGTCGGTGTGCTCATCGAGTCATGGTCCGATTCAGTCGGTGTGCTCATTGAGTCATGGTCTGATGTGGTCGGTGTGCTCATCGAGTCATGGTCCGATTCAGTCGGTGTGTGCTCATTGAGTCATGGTCTGATGTGGTCGGTGTGCTCATCGAGTCATGGTCCGATTCAGTCGGTGTGCTCTCATTGAGTCATGGTCTGATGTGGTCGGTGTGCTCATCGAGTCATGGTCCGATTCAGTCGGTGTGCTCATTGAGTCATGGTCTGATGTGGTCGGTGTGCTCATCGAGTCATGGTCCGATTCAGTCGGTGTGCTCATTGAGTCATGGTCTGATGTGGTCGGTGTGCTCATCGAGTCATGGTCGATTCAGTCGGTGTGCTCATTGAGTCATGGTCTGATGTGGTCGGTGTGCTCATCGAGTCATGGTCCGATTCAGTCGGTGTGCTCATTGAGTCATGGTCTGATGTGGTCGGTGTGCTCATCGAGTCATGGTCCGATTCAGTCGGTGTGCTCATTGAGTCATGGTCTGATGTGGTCGGTGTGCTCATCGAGTCATGGTCCGATTCAGTCGGTGTGCTCATTGAGTCATGGTCTGATGTGGTCGGTGTGCTCATCGAGTCATGGTCCGATTCAGTCGGTGTGCTCATTGAGTCATGGTCTGATGTGGTCGGTGTGCTCATCGAGTCATGGTCCGATTCAGTCGGTGTGCTCATTGAGTCATGGTCTGATGTGGTCGGTGTGCTCATCGAGTCATGGTCCGATTCAGTCGGTGTGCTCATTGAGTCATGGTCTGATGTGGTCGGTGTGCTCATCGAGTCATGGTCCGATTCAGTCGGTGTGCTCATTGAGTCATGGTCTGATGTGGTCGGTGTGCTCATCGAGTCATGGTCCGATTCAGTCGGTGTGCTCATTGAGTCATGGTCTGATGTGGTCGGTGTGCTCATCGAGTCATGGTCCGATTCAGTCGGTGTGCTCATTGAGTCATGGTCCGATTCAGTCGGTGTGCTCATCGAGTCATGGTCCGATTCAGTCGGTGTGCTCATCGAGTCATGGTCCGATTCAGTCGGTGTGCTCATCGAGTCATGGTCCGATTCAGTCGGTGTGCTCATCGAGTCATGGTCCGATTCAGTCGGTGTGCTCATCGAGTCATGGTCCGATTCAGTCGGTGTGCTCATCGAGTCATGGTCCGATTCAGTCGGTGTGCTCATCGAGTCATGGTCCGATTCAGTCGGTGTGCTCATCGAGTCATGGTCCGATTCAGTCGGTGTGCTCATTGAGTCATGGTCCGATTCAGTCGGTGTGCTCATCGAGTCATGGTCCGATTCAGTCGGTGTGCTCATTGAGTCATGGTCCGATTCAGTCGGTGTGCTCATCGAGTCATGGTCCGATTCAGTCGGTGTGCTCAGTCATGGTGAGTCAGTCGGGTCCGATTCAGTCGGTGTGCTCATCGAGTCATGGTCCGATTCAGTCGGTGTGTGCTCATTGAGTCATGGTCCGATTCAGTCGGTGTGCTCATCGAGTCATGGTCCGATTCAGTCGGTGTGCTCATTGAGTCATGGTCCGATTCAGTCGGTGTGCTCATCGAGTCATGGTCCGATTCGGTCGGTGTGCTCATCGAGTCATGGTCCGATTCAGTCGGTGTGCTCATCGAGTCATGGTCCGATTCGGTCGGTGTGCTCATTGAGTCATGGTCCGATTCAGTCGGTGTGCTCATCGAGTCATGGTCCGATTCGGTCGGTGTGCTCATTGAGTCATGGTCCGATTCAGTCGGTGTGCTCATCGAGTCATGGTCCGATTCGGTCGGTGTGCTCATTGAGTCATGGTCCGATTCAGTCGGTGTGCTCATCGAGTCATGGTCCGATTCGGTCGGTGTGCTCATTGAGTCATGGTCCGATTCAGTCGGTGTGCTCATTGAGTCATGGTCCGATTCGGTCGGTGTGCTCATTGAGTCATGGTCCGATTCAGTCGGTGTGCTCATTGAGTCATGGTCCGATTCGGTCGGTGTGCTCATTGAGTCATGGTCCGATTCAGTCGGTGTGCTCATTGAGTCATGGTCCGATTCGGTCGGTGTGCTCATTGAGTCATGGTCCGATGTGGTCAGTGTGCTCATTGAGTCATGGTCCGATTCGGTCAGTGTGCTCATTGAGTCATGGTCTGATTCAGTCAGTGTGCTCATTGAGTCATGGTCCGATTCGGTCAGTGTGCTCATTGAGTCATGGTCTGATTCAGTCAGTGTGCTCATTGAGTCATGGTCTGATTCAGTCAGTGTGCTCATTGAGTCATGGTCTGATGTAGTCAGTGTGCTTATTGAGTCATGGTCTGATTCAGTCAGTGTGCTCATTGAGTCATGGTCCGATTCAGTCAGTGTGCTCATTGAGTCATGGTCCGATTCAGTCAGTGTGCTCATTGAGTCATGGTCTGATGTAGTCAGTGTGCTTATTGAGTCATGGTCTGATTCAGTCAGTGTGCTGATTGAGTCATGGTCTGATTCAGTCAGTGTGCTCATTGAGTCATGGTCCGATTCAGTCAGTGTGCTCATTGAGTCATGGTCTGATGTGGTGAGACTTGCAGAGTAAACATGTGACTGATGGCGGCCTATAATACAACATATTACCATAACAGACAAATTTAAACATGACAAAGAGGTAACAATAGAAGTATAGTTAAGTGCTATACTTGTAAACAAAAGAAGAGCCAACATTTAGAATTGGCATTTAGATTAAAAATGAAATTATGGAAAATCAACAAATAAGAGAAAATGGTGACAGGATATTGCCTGTTTTGGTGTGGCTGCCTAAGGCAGTCTGGCACACGACAGAATGTGTGCAACACTGGTCGTCTGCAGTGTACAGTAATCAAACCAAATATCATATTCATGTACATCGATAAAGACATAATCAGGACACTGATGTAAACGCTGATGTAAACGCTCCAGCCCCTCTGACATCCATAACTAGGTTGATATAAATGAAGGCATCGTTAATTAAAGAGGTGAAATATAAGTATGCCTAGGAAACAGGAAACCTTGAGACTGCTGGTTAGTTTTCAAAACGCGCTTTGTAAGAAGAATAAACCTTTGAACAATTTCAAATATATTAGCATTTGTTTCTACATCAAAGGAATTGTTTCCATGCAGAAGATTTCGGATAGAAATCTGATTTGGTGGAAGGTTTAAGATAGTATTTGCTCGGTGTTGGTTGTGAAGTGGACAGTGAAGTAGGAAGTGTTCGGATGTTTCTTGTGGATATCGACAAGCGCAAGAAGGGTTGTTTGTTAGGTGCCGGGTATATAGGTCAAAATTCAAATTGCTCATACCAAGAGACGCATACGACAATGATTGACTTGTGCTTCCCTATTTCCATTATAGTAATATGGTGGAACTGGATTATCACTAGTGGAAAGGTATCGTTTTAGCTGGCTGAACGACTGGGACTGTTGGATATGCAGTGGGAGATTGTTCCACATGATTGTTGTAGATGAAAAAAAAAGAGTTTTTATAAATATCGGTTTTGTGGCGGGGGACTATTCGTTCTGAGGGCCTTCTTCTAGGGTAGGGGTTGACTGAGGAAACGAGCTGTGGCAAGTTTGATATGTAAGTGGGACAGCTGCCTTGGAGGATCTTGTAGTATGTTATCAGTTTTATGTCTTCGTCGGCGTTCTTTTAAAGTACAGAATCCAGACTCCTTTAACAATTTTTCGTGACTGGTTCCACGGACAGATCCTGTGATGATGCGCAAAGCATCCATGTGTAGATCTTCTAAAATTTTTGATTGGTACTCTGCGCATCCATCCCAGATTATGTCAGCATAGTCAAATATTGGTAGTATGAATGATTTGTACATTGTCTCTAGAGCCTTTCTGTTCAGCTTGTACTTAAATGAACGAAGACAGTTTATCAGTACTCTGGCTTTTGTAGCAATGTTGTTTATGTGTTCACCCCATTTACAATTGTCTTGCAAGATAATCCCAAGGTGTTTGTGCTGTCTAAGTTGCTGTAGTAAAGAACTACTAAAAGTCAGATTACGGCTATCAGCATTTCCCCGAAACACATTTAGCAGTTCGGTTTTTTAGACTCATTGAATCTAACTTTCCAAGCTTTTGCCCAGGCGTCAATTTTATCTAAATCTGCCTGCAAAACTAACGTTCTTGTAGCTGTGTTTTCCATTGCCAGAGACATGCTTGTGTCGTCAGCAAAGAGTTTGATATCTGAGTCTATATTCTGGATTATGTCATTTATAAATACTAGAAATAGAAGCGGGCCAAGGACAGATCCTTGTGGCACACCTTGGGGAACGCTTTGCTGGGTAGATTTTTCTCCTCTGATTACTACTGACTGGTAACGATCTGAAAGATAGTCACTAAACCAGTTCAACAAATTACCCTTTATTCCAATGGCTTTAAGCTTAAGCAGAAGACCTCGGTGCCATACACGATCAAAAGCTTTAGAAATGTCAAAAAATATGGACTGGACAGGAATACTTTTGTCGTAATTTGTCACCAGAGCATCATAAATACTGAGCAGTTGGTAGATTGTAGAATCCCCCTGAATAAACCCAGACTGAGCACTTGTTATAAGGTTATTAGAAATCAGGAAGTTGTAGATTCGGCCGTGCACACATCTTTCAAAAAGTTTTCCAACACAACTTAAAAGAGATATTGGCCGATAGTTCGTACACTCATCTTTTTTACCTTTTTTGTGAACTGGCGTTACATTAGCAATTTTCCAGGCTTTGGAAATCTTCCTTCTGTTAAACAACGATTAAAGAATATGTTAAAGGTGAGGATATAACATCAACTGATGCAATCAACAGTTTGTTGTTATGAATGGAGTCAGGGCCAGAAGCTTTTTCTTGAGTTGAGATCTTTTATGATTTTTTTTTTTTTAACCTCGGGAACAGTCAACACTATTTCAGTAAGTTGAGACGTAACATTCGGGGTTATGTCGGGCAAGGGACTTCCGTCGTCTTCCACTTTACTGGTTGACAAAGAAATCATTAAATATGTTAGCCTTTTCTAAATTTGAGTAATATGTCGTACCATTCACGGTTATCGGTGGAATGTTATCTGCATCAATTCCCTTTTTACTCATGAACTGCCTGACAATTTTCCACCATTCCTTATGACCAAATTAACTGGGTCGATAACTATATAATTCAGTTCGTTATAATACTCCAGTTTCCTTTTCCTAACTCTATCAGTGACTTCATTTCGTAGTGCACGAAAGTTTTCCCAGTCTGTCTGTTTGGAGATTAGAAATCTTTGCCCTTTTATGAAGTTTGTTTTTCTCTTTTTTATCAACCGTTTTAGTTCATTGTTGAACCAGGGGGCATCCCTTGGACGAATAGTAACTAATTTAAATGGCATACATTGTTTTGCTATGGACATAAACTTATCCGTGAAAATGCTACTTGCTTCATCTATGGAGTTATTAGTCAGTATTTCATTCCAATCTTCATTCCCTAAAAGTTCACAAAATTTTTCTTGGTCTAATTTGTCGTAATTAAATATCGTTCTTTGGAATGGGCTTTGCTTGTAAATTAATTGTTTAAGTACAGCACATGGGACACTGTGGTCACTACAGAATGGAGGCAAAATTTCGACTGTTTTAATCATGTCCGGGCTCTGAGTAATAACTAAATCCAGGCAAGTTGCAGTATCATTTGTTATTCTTGTAGGAGAAGTTATAAGTTGCTTAAGCTGATAAGCATTCAGTATATTTCTCATATGACTGGAAGGGTGGGGAAGTGCATTATCATTGAAATCTCCAAGTATGATAAATTTTGTTAGGGTTCTATCTACTTTTCCTATGCTCTCTTCTATTAGATTCCAGTAGTCAACATGAGCATGAGGGTTGCGGTAGAATGATCCGACTAGTAAGCTCTCTTGGTTCATTTTAGTTTCTACCCATACAGCTTCTAGAAACTGGACTTGTAAGTCTGGGCGTGGTTTACAATAAAGGTCCTCCCTGACATATATGGCTACACCACCATTATCGTTAAACTGTTGGTCTAATCTAACAGGAGGATGAAAAATTTTTTAAACATATTAATGCATCAGAGACAGAGGGTGACAGCCATGTCTCAGACACGGTTATAATATCGAACTGGTGGGATTCTGCTTCAAAAAGGTCAATTTTCTTTTTCAGACTACGCGCATTAACGTGTACCACTCTGAGTTCTCGATGTCCGTTGGGACCAGGATTAGGATGAATGTCCCCGGATTTCATAAGTAAGGTATTGTTAGTAGCGGAAGCGTCACAGTTTTAAACTTGCATCAGTGGGGCTGGAATGCTCACTATTTCTATGAAATTTGTGTCTTTAGTAGAAATGTAGCTACATCAATAATTGAGTATGTAGAAAGAATAAATAAGAGATTGAGAGTGTCACTTGCTGCATATCTTTTGCAAAAGCTAGACATAAAAAGGGAATTGTAGTTGCCTTGTTTTAAAAAAAAAAAACAGCTTTTGTTGCAGACGGCCAGATATGCCGCTAAACAGACCAATCGTAGCTCTGTACACATTCACGTCGGTACCCATTATGTTACAGAACAGAAAAAAAATGAGAAGTAACAAAGCCACGATTGGAGAAGGGTGTGCCCACACACTGGGTCTCAAGACAAACCACCGCACAGGGGCAAAAGTTGAAAAATATGTCACCATGTCGAAACAAAACAATTGTCTATGATTAAATGAATACAAAGTGAATAAAAAGAAAAAAAAGGAGTGAAAAAAAAAGTTGGAAGTAAACCACAACCAGTAAAAATGAACGATTCTTCGTTCCTGTCCTTATCCTGTCAAAGGCAAGGCAGACTGCCTGGTGTGCTCTCCACCCAGTGAGGAAAAAGTTAATAATCTGGCTGCAAATATGACAAATTATACAATATGTGTCTTGATAAGAGAACAAGGCACACAAAATTTTAAAAAAAAAAATCCTTTTATAATGATATTCAAGCATGGAAATAGAGATAATGCAGAATTTCAAGTCATNGGAGAGAGATCAGCGAGAGAGAGAGATCAGAGCGGGAAAGGGAGAGGGAGGAGAGGAGAGGGAGGGGATGAGGAGAGAGAGAGATCAGAGAGAAGAAAGGAGAGGCGACGAGAGAGAGAGAGGATCAGAGGAGAGAGAGAGACGGAGATGCAATTTGAGAAGAGAGAGAGAGAGAGATTTTTCAAGAGAGAGAGAGGTAGAGAGGAGAGAGAGAGAGAGAGAGAGCAGGAGAGATCAGAGAGAGAGGAGAGATCAGAGAGAGAGAGAAGAGATCAGAGAGAGACTAAAAACCGGCGTGCAACAGTCAAAGACCCAAGTGAGGAAGGAGGCGGCCGGGGAGGAGGACGGGGGGACGGGAGGACGGGGGGGGCGGGGGGGGAGGAGAAGGCCCTTCCCTCGAGGCGGAGGTTGTTTCCCCAAAGTCTGGGTCCATCTGTCAGATGAGGTTGACTTGTTTTGTGTATGGCCTAAAACTCCAAGACCTTCAGAGCACACACTTACCTCCTCCCTGCTCTATCTCTCTCTCTCTCTCTCTCTCTCTCTCTATCGCTGATCTCTCTCTCTCATACCTCTCTCTGTCTCTCTTTCTCATACTTCTCTCTTCTCTGCTCACACATGCATCTCTCTCTCTCTGTCTCTCTCTCTCTCTGTCTCTCTCTCCCCCCCCCAACTGCTTTTCGCTCTCTTTCAAAGGACCTTCTTTTTTCAATTAAATTTAACCATTCCCCCCCCCCTCGCTCTCTTCTTCTCCTCTCTCTCCCCCCAGTCTTTCCATTCCATTTTGCTCTCTATCTCTACTCTCTCTCTCTCCTCTCTCTCGCTCTCTCTCTCTCTCTCTCACGTCTCCCATCTTCCATGTGTGTCTCCTCCCACCCTCCCTCTTCCCCCCCCCCCCCATCATCTATCTATGTGAAGGTATGGACGGAGTGGAAGCGAGCAAGCGGCGGCGCTGTGCCCTTTGTGAAGAAAGAAGAAAAAAAAAAGCGTGGTTTGTCTGTACTCATTCACCACGTCAGCGCTTACGCCACCCGAAAGGGGTGGCTGCGGGGGGGGGAAAACAGGGGTGGTGGGGGGGGGGGGTAAAGGATTAGAGGAGGAGGGGGTGGGG
>JADBJO010004333.1:180420-182920 GCA_016801955.1 Conus betulinus | reverse complement strand
GGGAAAAAAAGGTTTACTTCAACATGGAGCAACAACCACTGTATAAAAGAAGAACCTGAAAAAAGAAAAATTACATATGAAGACAACGAAACGAAGCAAGGAGGAGGAGGAGGAGGAGAAGAAGAAGAAGAAGAAGAAGAAGAAGAAGAAGAAAAGAAAGAACAACAACACAACGAGGAGGAGGAGGAGGAGGAGGAGGAGGAGGAGGAGAACAAGATGATGATGATGAGTAAGAAGGTGATGAAAGAGAAAACTTTCAAACAGCAACTTTGAATGATGAGGCGGAAAACTAGCCACAGCAAGCCAAGAACAACTAAAGATGTGAAACACACAGTGGAGGCAAGCATCAAGCTAAGAATAACACAGAACCAGGAAGAGGGAAAACTCCACAACAGCACAGAGCACACAAAAAGCACAAACACCTGTATCACAAGCTGCACTAACCGTGGCCCACTTCATCCCTGATGAACGTATACAATTTTGATGTACCTTTAGGAGGAGGAGGAGAAGAAGAAGAAGAAGAAGAAGAACAAGAAGAAGAACACCAACACCAACAACACAACAACAACAGCAACAACAACAACAACAACAACAACAACAACAGCAACAACAACAACAACAACCAGTCTCATTCTTTCCAAAAAGGATGATTCGCTTCAGTTAGGGGCGATAATCAGTGTCACTCTTCGAAAAGACGTGACATCCTCCGCATAACGGATTGCGGCTGCTGGTTGGGTACAGAGAAGTTTTTTTTTTGTTGTTTTTTTTTTTTAAATAGTTATGCTGTGTGATAACACTCAGTGCGACTCCCCTGCCACACCTTAGGAAAAACGCACTCAATGGCCCCCACATCTGTTTCTGTCAGTGGGGTGGGGGGTGTATGCACCGGGTAACCCTTCCACCCCCACCCCGACGCCGTCTCCGACACCCGTCTGCCCCATCCCCCACCCCCCCCCCCCCCCCCCCCCCCCCCCCCCCCCCCCCCCACCCTCCAAACCTCCCACTTCTCCCCCCTGCTTGTGTTCAGTTGAGAGAACGCAATGTCAACAAACATATCATTCTGGGAATGAAAATCTTTTTATCCCCCCCCCCCCCCACCCCCCCCCTTTCCCACCACCCCCCCCCCCCCCCCCCCCCCCCCCCCCCCCCCCCCCCTTTGCCCCCCCCTCCGTTTCGGGTGTTGAACTAATATACAAGTACCAATCATGCCATTTGCAGTGAACAATCTTACCAATCGGCACAGAACATCTGGGAAGCGGCGATGAAGCGGGATCATGAACGACAGTGAAACCTCTCACCTTACTTTAAGGACTACATCCAGTTAAAGACATAGGTTTCCTCATTTTCTTTTCTTTCTTTCTTTCTTTCCTTTTTTTTTCAAATTAATTTATACTACTTAAAAGACGGTTTCTGCAGCATCTCTGCCTTAATTATAGCATACTCTCCCCATATAAAGACCCCCCCCCCCCCCCCCCCCCCCCCCCCCCCTAGGACTAGTTTTGTCAAATTTTCCTTCGAAGATTCTCTGTCCCCCTGAAGCCCTCATCCCCCCCCCCCCCCCCCCCCTCCTCCTCCTCCTCCTCCAACGGAATACTTTTGCATTTGTCTGTAAAATCGCTGCTTACGTTTGCCTCAAAAAAAACCCACAAAAAAATAACAAAAATAATCATCCGTAAAGGTGTGTCTAAAAGGAATAATCTGTTCTCTTTGTCTTGGACCAGACTTTTTTTCCGGTCAGCGGTTACAAAAAATGGTGGTGTGTGTGTGTGTGTGGGGGGGGGGGGGGGGGGGGGAAGGGTTTCAAAAACAAACGAGCTTTTTTCCCTTCCTTTTTTTTTTTCTTTCTGAAGAAGCGCCTGAACAGTTCACATACCACGAGCACTAACGGTAGTCTGAAAGTTCAAAGTTCGCCGCTTCCCGGGCACTGCAGAAACTGGGATCTTGGCTGTCCGTTTGAATGTGCTGTTCGTCCTGGTGGTGATTTGCCAGAGCCCCCAGAGTTGCTGTGTCAGACGGAAGGTTCCTTATGAACTCATTCCCCACGCAAAAACACCAAAACAGGCCTCGACAACATCTCTGAGGCAGGATGAAAGCAGATACAACAAGCACCAGCCCCCAGAAAAACAAGGACACAGAGATGCCTACCCTCCTCTTCCAACAACCCATAGCTCCGGTGAGAGGGAGCGAGGACATCCACATAAAACGAAAAGAACCAACCAAGCACACAGCCACACGGCGCTGTCCTTTTTTTTTTTTTTTTTTTTTTTTTTTTCTCTTCTTTTTTCTTCTCCCTCACAGACCTGGTTCGGCAGCTGGCTCCCCCCTAAAAAAGAAAAAAAAAAAATGCTGCTGCCGCCTCTCCATAGGTAGGAACCCGGCCTCTCCATGGGGGGGGACAACCAACCCCCCCCCCCCCCCCCCCCCCCCCCCCCCCCCCCCCCCCCCCCCCCCCCCCCCCCCCCCCCCCCCAACCCCCCCCCCCCCCCCCCCATGCCCCCCC
>JADBJO010004333.1:152920-175420 GCA_016801955.1 Conus betulinus | reverse complement strand
ATAAAAAATATATATATATATAAAGATATGTAAACAAAAAAAAACCTGACAATTCTGCTGGCCTTTTTTTTTTTTTTTTTTTTAAACAAAGTTATCATCAGGGAGCAGATACCAATCATGAAGCAAAAGACAGTCACAAGCTTTGTTTCAATCACATGCAGTTTTGGGTGGGGTTTTTTTGTTTTTTTGTTTTTTGTTTTTTTTTGTGTGTGTGTTTGTTTGTTGTTTTTTTTTGTTGTTTTTTTTTTTTTTGGGGGGGGGTCACGAGGTTGTTAGTTTACAACAGAAACAGACTGCTGTTTTTGTTGTTTTTTTTTTTAGCAGATGCATATATTAGTGGTGAGCGATCAGCACAACACGCCCAGCCTACTTCTTCCCTACCAACCACAGATCCTCCTTCACAGCTGGACTACTATCGGAATGATAAGAGGAACTACTCGCTTTGCAATGGAGGGGGGGGGGGGGGGGGGGGGGAGGTAACCCTGGGAGCAAACACACCAATCACTACGATGCAAGTGTGTAAAGTGTGTGTGTGACGCAGTTTTTGTTTGATTGGTTGCCACCCTAACGATGCGTTTCTCTTCTCTCTCCAAGTGCAGTAAATCGATGTACGGATTTGGACTCGGATCTCGAGTCCGAATTCAACAAAACACAAGAAGCGTAAAAAAGTAAGGAAGAGGAGACGGATGGTACAACAAAGTTTTATTTTTGTTTGTTTGTTTGTTTTGCGGTTTTTTTTTCGGGGGGGGGGGGGGGGGGGGGGGGGGGGAGATATCACTTATGTCACACTAAGCCTCACAGAACAGGTCTACTACCTGAGTCGGTGCTGTCCAGTCTGTTTGTTAGTCGTGACCGTTAACTCGATCAACAACGTTTTGAAACTGTGGACAATCTGAATTCCAGTATCCTGTACATAATTTATGTGAGGGCCACAATCTTTGGGACAGGCTGGTAATGCTGTATTCTGATGTCATGCGGCACGTTCTAGGCAAGATGCTACAACTAGTGCACACACACATCAACAGCAAACCAAAGTGAGGTGGACATGCAAAATAATAATAATAATAATAATAATAATGATAATAGCAACGTTGATAATAGCGTCGAGCTGTGGTGAAGACATTACTACCACTTATTTTCTCTCTGCGGAGACAGAAACATCAACCAAACACTAACCAATTGAAACCTGGGACTAATGTAAATAACAAACATCAGTATCACAAACCAAAGAAAAAAAAAAAGACACACACACAAGTATATATATAAAATATATATATAAAATATATGCTATAACATATATATATATATATAATCAGAACAAGTACATAAATAAAAACAAAACACTGAAAAACCAGGTCTGCTGAAAACACATGATAATGACATAAGCACAATCAGAACACCGATAATGATGACATAAGCACGATCAGAACACTGATAATGATGACATTAGCACGATCAGAACACTGATAATGATGACATAAGCAGATCAGAACACCGATAACGACGACATAAGCACAATCAGAATACTGATAATGATGACATACGCACGATCAGAACACCGATAATGATGACATAAGCACGATCAGAACACTGATAATGGTGACACAAGCACAAATCTAAACAGCACACAAACCGCCACCCAAAACAAAAAAGAAAAGAAAAAAGAAAAAAAAAGAAAAAAAGAAAAAAAAAAAAAGACAAACAAAAAAAAAAACAAAAAAGAACAAAAGAAAACAAAACAAAACCCAAAAAGGTAAAAAAAAAAAAAATAAATAAATAAAAAAAAAATTTTTTTAAATCAACAGAAAAGGGACAGAGGAGAGAGACGCCATCACTCACAAGGGGAGTTTCGGAAGTAGCAACATGAAGTAGCGAAGGAGTAGGATGAGAAGTAGGATGAGGAGCATGTGGAGGAAGAGGAGCACGCCGTGGCATCCCACAGTACTCAACCCTTGGCATGGTGGCCAAGAAAGGCATGCGCAGGGGGAGGTGGCGTAGGGGCGGCTGCCCCAGCCGCCTGTCTACCAGGTTACCAGGATGAGAAGCAGCAGCAGCAGGAGGTGGATGTACCCCCACCGCAGTCCCAACGCCAGGGAGGTAATCGGGGTAGCGTGGTGGGTACATGGGGAGGCCTTCACTTGGGGCAGCATGCATCATGTCCCGGGGGGAGAGGGGGGAGGAAGGCTAATTCTCTCCCTTGACGCAACTCTCTTTTTTTCCGCTTTCTTTCTTCTTTCTTTCTTTTTTTTCCTTCTCTTTTCTTCAGGTTTTGTTCTAAGTCAGACTGGGGGTTTTTTGCTGCTTGTGACAGAAACTGAACGCTTCCTCTCTTTTCCTCGGAGTATTTACTCGAGGTATGAAATGGGCTGAAAAATAGGGAACAGAAGGAGAATATGGTTGTTAGTCATTTTCAGCTTCTCATCTCGGCTTGGGATTAAGTCAGTGCCCGTGGTGCTTTCCTACTCACAAGGAGATGGACATGTGGAAGTGGTGGTGATGGTGCGTGGCTGTCGTTGTTGATGTTTTTGTTGTTGTTAGATTTTCTCCTGTTGTGAATCTGTTAGGCAACTTTAAATCACTGTTGACAATTTTTGAAGAGAGCTTAACCAACTCTGGTTCTGGATCAGTCAAAGTCTAAACAGCAATATGCTCGGTTTTTAAATCCTATATTGTATTACTAGACAGCAAACAAACAAAACCCGGCCCCAGTAGTCTAGAATACTGGAAGTGCGGTGGGGTGGGAGGGCTCTTTTTTCATGCACTTTTCTGAAGTTTTTGTTCTCATTCGCTTTGTGTATAAATCTGGGAAAGTAACATCGTTTGATATATTCCTTTCCATTCATTTTATTTCTTTTAAACGCAAGAATATCATGCAATCTTAATGTCTAAAAAATGTGAATTTTGGTGCTTGAAACCTTTTAATCATTAACTTCTTGAGTAATCATTGCATTGTCACTGTCAAATACGAATGCAATGGCTTCTTTTTTTCTCTCTTTCTCTTTCTTTTTCCTGTTTTTCCCCTTTTGTTGTTGTTTTGTTTTTTCATTTAATATCATCCTAAGAATCCTTTTTAAAAATTTGCACGCGTTCATGAAAAGTTCAGTCATCACATCCGAGTATTATACAACTCATCAGTAATGGAGTAAATCTAGTATCAAAAATAGCTATGCCTGAAAAACGTTTTTTCCGATGGGTGAAGTTTTACTCTTGGACCAGTAAAATACACGTGTTTCAAGAGGGGGAAAAAAAAACAGAGAAATAAATTTGATTGCAATAAACACAGCCAATATAAAGGAAAAAAAATAAAAGTAAAAACGATACTGATGATAATGCATACCGGCCTGTACACTGATACAGATAGCTTTATGTGACTCACCCCATTTCCAAGATAACGGAAAAGGTAAAAAACAGTTCATGCAAGCAGCCAACATATATAATACACTGACAGTGTGAATGAAACATCTACAGCTAGGCAGGAACACAGATGACACTGATATGCCGAGAGACAAAACAAGAGGAATAAAGAGATGATGTCACAGCTGTTTTCTTGACGCAGTGAATGTGATTACTACTGGATAGGTCTCGTTTATTATTTTCACGGAAAGCCGAAAGCATCTCGGGTGATAGGCAAACGCCTGAAATGTACATACAAGGTCACCAAATCAGAAGCATGTCGCAAAGCGCCAGCTATCATCATGGTTCAGCCGTCAGGTCAGATTGAATGCGTCACAGATGTCGTCCCTTTGGCGGTTTTCAATCAAACTGAATTTCCAGTATTCGAATCACGGTCAGATTCTGAACAATGGACGCATTTATAAAAATATTAACTTTTTTTTTTTTTCCCCACGGTGTTCTCATTGATGGTTATGAGTGTTGTGGATTTGAGTGTGTCGACAGACGCATCACATTACAATGATGTTCTGTCCTACATGCTACACACGCTTCCGATGGGTTTTTGAGCTGGTCAGACACTGTCGTCCATTTTCTGTGTCTTGAAACTACACACACACACACACACACACACACACACACACACATACGTCTGATATCACTCTCAGTGGGAAGACGTTAAACTGAAAAGCAACAACACACACACACACACACACACACACACACACACACACACACACACACACACACACACACACACACCATAGTTTCTGTCTACCTGCCGATGTTTCATCCACAATGCCTTGTACCGTGCGACATACACCATACAACTCGTCATGCATCATTATTCCATAGCAGACTGACACACACTGACATACACAAGCATTCCATGAGTAACGCACGTCTATTGACCATAATAAAAAGCAGTTATTGCCTCCGGCATTTCTTCCAATGGTTACTTCTCCTTCCACAAGTCGTGGAAGGTCGTCACCGTGCTACTTGTACATGGGATTGATCTTTCTTTGAGCCTCACAATACCAATGTGGTTGTTCCACTGAATGAAATGTTTTCCTCAATATGTTCGTGAACGATCATCATACAACTTAACAAAAAGTTCTTACGCTACTCTCTCCGGCCATACGAAGTAAAAAACAATCCAAAATGCAAAAGATAAATCGCTAATTCTGAGAAATGAATCTTTAAATATTTCCATTTTTCCTTTTCATTTCACCTTTTTTTCAATCTTTAACACAATAAGAAACTGAGAAATTAATCGCTAAGCATTTTTTTTAAATTTCCTTTTCATTTCAATTTAAAAACAAATTCTTTTAACACGTGTTTGCAATGTACCCTGTGACCAATTCCAGTTTGCCAATTTCTCTTTGTCTTCGTGAATATCTTCTTTTTTTTTCTCCTATGTCTCATCCTCTGTGCCAGTCTGTCGCTCCTTCCGGCCCCAGCCATCCACAGGAAGCAGTCAACGTCACCACAGGGCAACCCCACCAGAGGAGACACTGCACTGCTGCCCAGTCACTTGGCTGGTGTTGGGTGGTGCCGGTTCTGACCCACCATACCCAGGACTTGCCCCACTAAGCTCCCTTCTGATGACAGGAATTGCTTGGTCACGGAGCTAGCGGGTGGATGAACACGTCCCGCTTTGGGTGGAGGGCGCCACCACGGCCGCCCAGTGACAGTTTCCATGATCTAGCCAATATCGGCGAGCTCGACGGATACACTCACCAGGGGCACAGATGTGAAGAGGAAATCAACACTAAGGTGGTTGTCATCACTCGAGCATGGCATCAAGAGCCACAGAATTTGAGACTTTTTTTTTTACACTGATAAATGATGAGGATGACGCTATGGAGTTCTGATACGGCATGACAGGGCTGTACTCTACGCTTACTTTCAATACTATATCCCAGCGTCAACCAGGCCCGATACAGACATACAGACATGCCGAGAGATACAGACAAACACCTGCAGTGCTGATCAGGAAATTTGATCGGCACTCTCACAGAGGACGCAAACAATGAAGTGGATGAAACTCGACTGCATGGGTCCAGTCTTCCCAACTGAGCCCATAGCAAACCCAGCTCTGGGTAGGAAAGAGCTGGTCAGGGTTGCAGAAAAGTCCCCACAAGTAAATGGCTGCGATGGGAATCGACCCCACGCCCTCCGGTGATGCTAATCACTTCGCCACCGCAGCTAGTTATTGTGAATATGTATCTGGAATCCAACATATAGCCCGCATAAATTTGTAAAAAACTTACTAAATTCTATCTTGCGAGGGTAAATTATCAGGTTTGTGTTAATATTACGAACTGGGTCTAAAAACTTTTAAAATAATTCGACAGAAATCATTGCTGAGTGTAGCATCTTCTTAGCTTGCCAACAGTCTCAAATGACATCTACAGCCGAAACGTCTTGATGCGAAAGTATCACCGGCTCTAACACAAAAAGCTCTTGGCATGCATAATACCATACACAACATCCAGTACAACAGACAGGGAACCACACTTATAATGGCAAAGGAATACATGATGATGCAACTCGAAGTGTCCAATGAGCATTCAAGCCACATGTTTACAAACAACACCCACATGCTAGGAACCACACTTATAATGACAAAGGAAATACATGATGATGCAACTCAAAGTGTTTCAACGACATTCAAGCCACATGTTTACAAACAACACCACATGCTAGACAACTGGGGAAGCCACAAACAACAAAAATACATCGCCCGTTATTGGCTAACAATGACCAGTATTACCAACATGAACAGACCAATGACACTATGTTTGTGATGGCAGTACTGTGCGGAAACGGATCCCTAACAATGACACGCTCTGATCGAGCTGTGTGACGGCATTACACTATAATCACCGACAGCAGCACTGCCCCCAGTGCGGTCTTCTGTATGGCCGACCCCAGTACTGTCTTCTGTATTACTGCCCCCAGTACTGTCTTCTATATGGCTGCACCTAAACCTGTCTTCTGTATGGCTGCACTTAATACTGTCTTCTGTATGGCTGCCCCCACTACGGTCTTCTGTGTATGGCTGCCCCCACTACGGTCTTCTGTATGGCTGCCCCCACTACGGTCTTCTGTATGGCTGTCCCCAATACTGTCTTCTGTATGGCTGCCCCAATACTGTCTTCTGTATGGCTGTCCCCCAAAACTGTCTTCTGTATGGCTGTCCCCAATACTGTCTTCTGTATGGCTGTCCCCAATACTGTCTTCTGTATGGCTGTCCCCAAAACTGTCTTCTGTATGGCTGTCCCCATACTGTCTTCTGTATGGCTGTCCCCAAAACTGTCTTCTGTATGGCTGTCCCCAATACTGTCTTCTGTATGGCTGTCCCCAATACTGTCTTCTGTATGGCTGCCCCAATACTGTCTTCTGTATGGCTGTCCCCAATACTGTCTTCTGTATGGCTGCCCCTTAATACTGTCTTCTGTATGGCTGCCCCCACTACGGTCTTCTGTATGGCTGCCCCCACTACGGTCTTCTGTATGGCTGCCCCCACTACGGTCTTCTGTATGGCTGTCCCAATACTGTCTTCTGTATGGCTGCCCCAATACTGTCTTCTGTATGGCTGCCCCCAATACTGTCTTCTGTATGGCTGTCCCCAATACTGTTTCAGTATCGCTGCCCCCAATACTGTCCTCTGTATGGCTGCACCCAATACTGTCTTCTGTGCGGCTGCACCCAAAACTGTCTTCTGTATGGCTGCCCCCAATGCTGTCTTCTGAATGGCTGCCCCTAATGCTGTCTTCTGTATTACTATAACTGCCTCCAATACCGTCTTCTGTATGGCTGCCCCCAATACTGTCTTCTGTATGGCTGCACCCAATACTGTCTTCTGTATGGCTGCCCCCCCAATACTGTCTTCTGTATGGCTGCCCCCAGTGCTATCTTCTGCATGGCTGCCCCCAGTGCTGTCTTCTGCATGGCTGCCCCCAACACTGTGTTCTGTTTGGCTGCACCCAATACTGCCTTCTGTATGGCTGCCCTAAATACTGTCTTCTGTATAGCTGCCCCCAAATACTGTCTTCTGTATGGCTGTCCCCAACACTGTGTTCTGTATGGCTGCACCCAACACTGTCTTCTGTATGGCTGCCCCAAATACTGTCTTCTGATAGCTGACCCCACTACTGTCTTCTGTATGGCTGACCCCACTACTGTCTTCTGTATGGCTGCACCCAATACTGTCTTCTGTATAGCTGACCCCACTACTGTCCTTCTGTATGGCTGCCCCCTATACTGTCTTCTGTATGGCTGCACCCAATACTGTCTTCTGTATAGCTGACCCCACTACTGTCTTCTGTATGGCTGCCCCCACTACTGTCTTCTGTATGGCTGCACCCAATACTGTCTTCTGTATAGCTGACCCCAATACTGTCTTCTGTATGGCTGCCCCCTATACTGTCTTCTGTATGGCTGCACCCAATACTGTCTTCTGTATAGTTGACCCCCCACTACTGTCTTCTGTATGCTGCACCCAATACTGTCTCTCTGTGTATAGCTGCCCCCAATACTGTCTTCTGTATTGCTGCATCCAATACTGTCTTCTGTATGGCTGCACCCACTGCTGTCTTCTGTATGGCTGCACCCAATACTGTCTTCTGTATGGCTGCCCTTAATACTGTCTTCTGTATAGCTGCCCCAAATACTGTCTTCTGTATGGCTGCACCTACACCTGTCTTCTGTATGGCTGCACCTACACCTGTCTTCTGTATGGCTGCCCCCAATACTGTCTTCTGTACGGCTGCACCCAAAACTGTCTGCTGTATGGCTGCCCCCAATACTGTCTTTCTGTATGACTGCATCCAAAACTCGTCTTGCTATTATATTGCTGCACAAAAGACATACCACCATTTACGTTCAGCTTTTCGGTCTGCGAGTCCTACACCTCACAGACTGCATGAAGGGCTTGAGAATGCCAAGAAATGAATGGTGGAGGCACAGACATAATAACAGCACCAGTAAACAAGACACCACATTCACCCACAAGGTGAGACAGTTGAGGGGGTTGATGGCGGGGTTTGGGGGGATGGGGATCGGGGTGAGAAAGGGGTGGGAACAGGAGGTAACGGTACTCACTGCGCTGAAGTCCAATAAATCGCTGAGCTCCTTATCTGAGCCAACATTCATCCTTGCCCCAAAGGACACCGAGCTGCCGGACCTGTCCACCAACACACGACAGACATACGCTGAGTTAGTACCACATGCTATCGGAACTAAAACCCGTCAACCAACACACACACACACACACACACACACACACACACACACGTACACCGAGTGTCACATCGCATGGCAAAACACCAGCTTTTAGTCATAAGGTTACGTATTACATGTGTATGTTCGCTTGCTTTGTCTCCTTACGCATTTATGAGAGTTCTCCACACACACACACACACCCTGTCTCTCTCTTTCTCTCTGCCCGTCTCTCCCCCCCCCCCCCCCCTCCCGCCGCTCTCTCTCTCTCTCTCTCTCTCTCTCTCTCTCTCTCTCGCTCTCTCTCCCTCCCTCCTCTCCCGTCGATCTCTCTCTCTCTCTCTCTCTCTCTCTCTCTCTCTCTCTCTCTCTCTCTCTCTCATATGGATATATACAGCGCCTGCTCGTCTGAACACAAAACATCAGCAATTGAAATACAGCTGGGCAGAGAAAGAAAGCGAAACAGAACACATGGAAAGACAAGGGAGTGTGTGTGTGTGTGTGTTCGTTCGTTCTTTAATTTAATGTGTCTTCACTTAAGTGATATTAGACAAAAAAAAAAAAAAAAAAGCCAAGTGTGTGTGTGTGTGTGTGTGTGTGTGTGTGTGTAAAAGCCAAGTGTGTGTGTGTGTGTGTGTGTGTGTGTGTGTGTGTGTGTGTGTGTGTGTGCGTGCGCGCGCGCGCGCACGCGTCGTGCATACACGTATATGTGTGTGTGCGTCTGTGTGTGTGGGTGTGCGTGTCTGTGTTGTTGTAGTTGTTGTTGTGTGCCGCGCAAGGCGCGGAGGCAGACACCTTTTTAAAAAACCCGATGGAATTTCAGACGGCCGTTTGCATCCTAAAGAGAACTGACACAAGAATGCCAAGGTAAAAAGTGAACGAGCACTGTCGTTGTTCTGCCTCATCGCTCGCCTTTACACACCCCGAACCGTGGACAATGGCTGTGGAGTTAGGACCAAACCAGAATATCTGGGCCGCCAAAACAATAAGCGAACACATCACGACACAAACACAACTCGTCTCCACCTACTGGGTCGTCTTTCATAATGCAGTACACATGTATATCGCCCAATACAATGGCTGCGGTGCTACATACCTGTGTGCTGGAGCCAAGCCATCCGCGCGAGCCACCGACTACCACAGGGGGACAATGACTAAGGGTTTTTTTCGTCTCGGGTAGCTGAGAGTCGAATCGCCCGCCAGTTAGTGAAGGCAGGCCGAAGAAGGGGAAACGAGCTTTTACTGAAGTACTGCCTCCCACACCACCCCTACAGAAACCATCCACGTGATATATACCACGCGTTGAGAGCGCGCCGTCCCGAGGCGCGAGCTACAAACGCCTTGTGACCGGTTCAATGGACGGTTACGTGGTATGCGCCTTGTTGGAAACTTCAATGACCGCGCTCAAGACATGCCATATTGTTCAGCTCCGTTCAGTTGTTTAGTTTAACGTGTGTTCATCATCGATGATATTAGATGAAATTAAAAGGCAACGGAGATCACTGACAATGTCAGACTTACTACTGTCTCTGGTCATTTTCTCTCACCTCTCTCCTTCACATGTTAGAATCTAGACACAGCCCACTGAGAACTCTTCTGAAAATATCGTTTAGAAAAAAATAACAAATAAATAAATTAATTAATTAAAAGAGTGATTCCTCATCAAAAGGTATCACCACATCTGCCAATCCATGTAGCAACACTTCGTAGTGGTAAATAAATAAATAAATAAATAATAAACAGATCTTGATTGCACCTTGGGATGGGAGTTTGAGTTCGACGAAATTTGGTCACTGAATGTCTGGGCTAGTAGGCAACAAGCCAACGAGCTGATTAGAACTTGTGACTGTCGACTCGAATCTTGTAGACAGTTGCATTTAGTGTTCTCATCACAAAAGATCGCAACACTGCATCAAACGCTTTGTTAACCAGGATTCTCAAGACTCCTAACTTTGCACCCGCGCGCAGCGCAAACACCTTTGCCGAAAGCTACAATTTGATTCCTTGGCCTGAGGAGCAGACATGGGGCACTGGCACTTATCTGGGCACGCCAGGTTGTCGATCGCCAAGTCGCTATCACTGTAAATCCCGGCCCTGAGTGAGAACCATCTACTAGTTGGACAACGAAGAGGAAGCCCACATGCTTAATCCGTACTGAACACACACACACACACACACACACACACACACACACACACACACACACACACACACACACACTGAATAAATAAAAAACTTTCTTCTCGCCAAAAATTAAATCAATAAACGTTCACTAATCTTAGTATTTGACAGAGTGTCAAACACTGTTGTAAAACCGCTCTACAAGTTTCTCCTAACCTTTCCCATCACTGACCGAAGATTCCCCCACCCCCTACCCCTATCCCCCACCCATTCCCCTCCTGCCCTCCCGCCCAATCACCATCATCTTCAATACTTAGCGCGTGCTACGACGCCAAATTCACAATGACTTGCAACAACAAGAAACACGTTGGGTAACACAACAACGTTTGAACCAACATGGTAGGCCTACAGCCGAACAGAAGAGAGCAAGAGAATTAATTTTTTAAATACTTTTTTGTTCAAAAACTCACGAAACTGAAGTCGTGAAACGAAAAGGGTAGTTCTTACCAGCAAAAACCTCATGTCAAACTCGAGCACGCCAAAACGTCGTCGAAATTCCAATCCCCAGCGACGCAATCAACTCCGACTCCCGTCACAAACTGATGCACTGAAGCCTAGCGAACGGGTGTACGGGGTGAGGATTTCGCGTCGTCTGACACTCCCAGCTGATGTTCCCTAGTCATGGACAACTAAGGAGCCGACCGTCGGTGAAAGTTCACCGCAGCGTGTCTTTGTCAAGTGTGACCACATCGTCATCAGGCTCCTCCTGCCTTTTGCCGCTGTCGGCTTCCTATGGCGATCTGCCGGCGTCAAAAAACGACTTCCCGTTTAGACTACCTTTCACTCCAGTCTACATTCCCGTTTAGACTACCTTTAACAGAAGTCCACACTCCCGTTTAGACTACCTTTCACAAAAATCAACATTCCCGTTTAGACTAACTTTATGAAGAGCCCACATTCCCATTTAGACTACCTTAAACAAAAGTCCACATTCCCGTTTAGACTACCTTTAACGAGAGCCCATATTCCCGTTTAGACTACCTTTAACAAGAGTAAACATTCCCGTTAGACTACCTTTAACAAGAGTCAACATTCCCGTTTAGACTGCCTTAAACAAGAGCCCACATTCCCGTTTAGACTACCTTTAACAAGAGCCCACATTCCCGTTTAGACTACCTTTAACAAACGTCCATATATTCCCGTTTAGACTGCCTTTAACGGGAGTCCACATTCCGGTTTTGACTACCTTTACCAAAAGTTTAGACTACATAACAAGGGACCACACTCCCGTTTAGACTACCTTTAACAAGAGTCCACATTCCCGTTTAGACTACCTTTAACAAGAGTCCACATTCCGTTTTAGACTACCTTCAACAAGGGTCCATATACCAGTTTAGACGACATTAAATAAAAAGTCACATTCCCGTTCACTACCCTTAACAAGGGTTCACATTCCCGTTTAGATTACCTATAACAAGGGTCACATTCCCGTTTAGACAACTTATAATAAGGTTTCATATTCCCGTTCAGATTATATTTAATGAAAGTCCACATTCCCGTTTAGACTACCTTTAACAAGGGTCCACATACCTATAACAAGACTGTATATTCACGAACAGACTACCTTGACAGGAGTCCACATTCACGACGGAAGGGCTAATTCGTTTACGATTTGTGTACTCATTCGTTCGTTGATCTGTTTGTCTATGTATCTTTTTATTCTTTTTTTCGCTCCGCTCTTTCGGTTGGTTGAAATTAAACATCATCTAAACATCATCACACGTCTTCTGTTCACTCTGTGTGTGTGTGTGTGTGTGTGTGTGTGTGTGTGTGTGTGTGTGTGTGTGTGTGTGTGTGTGTGTGAGTGAGAGAGAGAGAGAGAGAGAGAGAGAGAGAGAGGGGGGAGGGGGGAAGAACCAATATCATTTGCTAAAGTAAACTCTACTCTGGGTTTATATCTTCTAAATTTTAAAACATTCTACGCCATACCTCAAATGACGGCATACATCAAACGACTTGTTTTTTTTCGCTGTAGGGACCTTAACATCACATACAACATATTATTAACTAAACAGCGTTCAAAGAAAAAAAAACCATCAAAAGCATTAATGCAAAACTATTCTAATTGCCAGTCTCAAAATAACTCTTAAATTACGATGAATAAGTTAGATGACAGTTTTGCCGTAACTATCTAAAGCTATGTAAAACTAACTCGTTCACAGAGCTGATAAACACAATAACCAGAGTTAACAACGTCATATGTCAGAAACGAGACATATAGATTCTGTATTCATTCAAACAAAGCAATAAATTTCACTGTAAATCTAACGCGCGCGCAGACATCTCACTCTCCTACACGGTTCTAGCCACACAGATTTCTGTGTAGAATGAGTCTGGATGACGAATATTCTTCAATACTGTCAGAGAGACATGCACACAAAATCATCCATACAGAAGTCCCAGACTGAAACACACCCTCCGCTCCACAGAGCAGTCCAAACAGATTTCCGTTGAGTTCCAAGTTTTGCTTTCTCTGTAATAATTATTTTCCATCCCAAACCTCTGTGTGTGTGTCTATGTCTGTGTGTGAGGGAGGGGGGGGGGGGGGGGTCGTGTCTGTCTGTTGGTCGGTCGGTCAGTCTGCCTGTGTAAGTGAGTGAGTGAGTGAGTGTGTGTGTGTGTGTGTGTGTGTGTGTGTGTGTGTGTGTGTGTGTGTGTGTGTGTGTGTGTGTGTGTCCATATATCTATTTCAGTGAGTATGTGTATGTGACAGACAGAGAGAGAGAGAGAGAGAGCGCATGCACGCGCGTGCGTCTGTGTGTGTGTCTGTGTGTGAGCATGCGTGCGTGCGTGCATCAGCGCGTGCGAGCGTATGTTGAAAGAGGGGGGGGGATGAGTGAAGGAAAAGTGGACCGTTGTCATGTCAGGTTCGGATACAGCTGAGAATACATCATCATCAACCCGTAATTTTTTTTTTTTTTTTTTTTTTTTTTTTTGGGGGTGGGGGTGGGGGTCACCATTTCCGGCATTCTGACAAGCACGGAACGCCATACCTCCCTGAGCAGCCGCGATGACATCCCCTGGGCACGCTGACCCTCGCTCACGCTGACTTTCCCCGCCGACAGAGGTGTCAGCCCTGAACAGGAAAACAACTCCCTGGACACTCACCTTCCTCCCCAACACACACACCTTCACACGTCCCCCCCCCCCCCCCCCCCCCCCCCCCCCCCCCCCCCCCCCCGTCCTCCTCCCCTCCATTCCCCCCCTGCAGGCCTACGAGTTAGACAGCCTGCTTCGGACCACTACAACTCGGAACATCCATCCACCACCACCACCTTGTCCACCTTCCCTGGGGGTGAGGGGGGTGGAGGGGTGGGGGGGGGGGGCGTCGTCTTCTCCCGCTGTTTCCCCACCCCGCGACTCAGGGGAGAAGAGGCACGCGCCACGGTGTACACAATGACTCCTCTAACCCGCCCAGGTGTGTGAAGAGTTAAAGAGAGAGAGAGAGGGGGGGGGTACAGGAAAGGGGTACGGGGGGGGGGGGGGGGGGGGGGGGGGGGGGGGGGGAGTTACAGACGGAAGAGAGGGGGAGGAGAGAGAGACGGAGACAGAGACAGAAAACAGACAGAAGAGAGAGAGAGAGAGAGAGAGAGAGAGGAGGGAGGAGAGGGGAAGACAGAGGGGGAGGGAGGGGGAGGAGGAGAGAGAGAGACACAGAGAGTAGATGTGCAGAGAAAGAGACAGACAGAAAAAAAAAAGAGAGGGGGGGGGGGGGGGTCGGTGACAAATTCACTGTGGAGAGAGAGAGAGAGAGAGAGAGAGAGAGAGATAGAGAGAGAGAGAGAGAGAGAGCGGGTGGAGGTGCTGGTTGAAGAATGGGATGGGCTCGGGTACAAGACGGAGATGGCACGCCCTCTCCCATTTCCCCCTCGGGTTGTTTCCCCTTTTTCACCGGGGGTCCTTCACGAGCTCATCCCAACACGACGTGCGTTTCCACGGTGACCGTCCTCAAAGAGAAGGGACGGCCAGGTCCGTGAATTGGACTCACTCACTCACTCACCCAGAGGATGAGCCATCACCTATCAACCCCCCCCCCCCCCCCCCCCCCCCCCCCCCCCCCACTTCAAGTTGATTAAGGCCCTCACCACAGTCACATTCCTGCCTGATTAATGTAGGAGAACCCCCGTTCTTTCTGAAAAGGCGCGGGAGTGTTGAGAGCACTACACGGAAACGTCCCTCGGCAGACAAGGTACTGCGCAAATAATCGGGCCACGTGGGGGGAAGGGAAGAAATAGTTGCAGGGTTACCGCGGGGGGGGGGGGGGGGGGGGGGGGGGGGGGAGGGGGGGGGCTGTCAGGTCCCCCCGCATGTGACTGACACGTTCTTTCGTCTTCCACTTCTGAGGCACTAACACACCAACACTCCAAGACATTAAATGTAGCTTCGCCTATAGGGAGCATGTGCTATATATGCGCCCTTGTCATCTCACTGTAAAACGAGACACCATCGGCACTTCACTTGCGTCAAGGGCCTCTCAACCACATCAAACTGTGTGTGTGTGTGTGTGTGTGTGTGTGTGTGTGTGTGTGTGTGTGCGCGTGTGTGTGTGTGTGTGTGTGTGTCTCTGAAAAATAACAAAAATCGAAATTCACGAACGCCTTCAAAACAAAAACACACAAAATGAAAGAATTGCTTGAACGAGAGTACTTTGGTCATGTAGTGACCCTTTCTCTCCAGTACTGACCAGAGGACTGCGTCACAGCTTTCCGGGTCGCTACTGTCCGCCTACTTTACCCACGGGTGCAAATCGACTTGTTCCGCTCTAGCGCTCTCGTCATGCCAAAAATTTCCATTTGTCAGAATGCAAAAGACATGCCTGTCACAGAATCACCTGAAAATGTGTGACAATTTTATATGACTTGGGACCTCCTGTCCGCATGCTAGGTATCTCTTGAATCTGCACCGCATCATCCCCTTCCTGCCGCTTAACTCTGGTCAGAAAGTACTGACGCTCAAGGTCAGAGGAAATGAGAGGAGGGGGGGGGGGGGATGGTGGGTGCGGGGAGTGAGTGAAGAAAACAAAACAGCAACCGTGTCTTTTGTAGTTCTGTGTGTGTGAAGTGACGATAAAAGAAAATGTGTTTTGGTTCTGTGCGGAGTTAACGATTACAAAAACAAAAAAACAAAAAAAAAAAAAACACAAAAAAGACAAAGAATGTTGGTTTTGGTGGGAACGGATGATCACCTCCGGGAATAAAACTAAACGGAACGAAATGAAACTATTCTTTGTTGTTATTGTTCTTCTTGAGAATGGACGTTTTCCTCGTGGATAAAATGTCGGCTGTTTTATTCCTTTGCTCTCATATGCAGAAAAAGGATAAAGAATAACAACAGGAACGACCGAACTCTTCGATAACCACTACAACGACGACACCAACTTCTACTACTACTACAACTGCTGGTTCTGCTGCTGCTGCTGCTGCTGCTGCTGCTGCTGCTGCTACTACTACTACTACTACTACTACTACTACTACTACTACTACTACTACTACTACTACTACTGCTGCAGCTGCTACACCACCACCAAACACTACTACTACTACTACTACTACTACTACTACTACTCGAGTAGTCGCGATAATAAAAAATAGTCTCCATCATTGTCTTGTCATTTGTGTGCTTGAATATTTTTACGTACTGAAATTATTTTGGGAAAAAAAAAAGAAAAGAGAAAAAAAAACGGGGCGGGCGGGGGGGAGTAGGGGGGGAGCTGGACGGTGATTGAGGATACCGTATGCCTATTGGAGGAAACAGTATTTTCCTCAAAAATGACCCGTGTACCAGGAATAACTGTAATTTAAGAGTGTAACGACACAAAATTAAAATTGACCGTGTACCAGGAATAACTGTACAATTTAAGAGTGTAGTTCCTTACTACAGCAACTTAGACAGCACAAACACCTTGGGATTATCTTGCAAGACAATTGTAAATGGGGTGAACACATAAACAACATTGCTACAAATGTCAGAGTACTGATAAACTGTCTTCGTTCATTTAAGTACAAGCTGAACAGAAAGGCTCTAGAGACAATGTACAAATCATTCATACTGCCAATATTTGACTATGCTGACATAATCTGGGATGGATGCGCAGAGTACCAATCAAAAATTTTAGAAGATCTACATATGGATGCTTTGCGCATCATCACAGGATCTGTCCGTGGAACCAGTCACGAAAAATTGTTAAAGGAGTCTGGATTCTGTACTTTAAAAGAACGCCGACGAAGACATAAACTGATAACATACTACAAGATCCTCCAAGGCAGCTGTCCCACTTACATATCAAACTTGTTGCCACAGCTCCTTTCCTCAGTCAACCCCTACCCTAGAAGAAGGCCCTCAGAACAAATAGTCCCCCGCCACAAAACCGATATTTATAAGAAACTCTTTTTTTTCCATCTACAACAATCATGTGGAACAATCTCCCACTGCATATCCAACAGTCCCAGTCGTTCAGCCAGCTAAAACGATACCTTTCCACTAGTGATAATCCAGTTCCACCATATATTACTATAATGGAAATAGGGAAGCACAAGTCAATCATTGTCGTATGCGTCTTGGTATGAGCAATTTGAATTTTGACCTATATACCCGGCACCTAACAAACAACCCTTCTTGCGCTTGTCGATATCCACAAGAAACATCCGAACACTTCTACTTCACTGTCCACTTCACAACCAACACCGAGCAAATACTATCTTAAACCTTCACCAAATCAGATTTCTATCCGAAATCTTCTGCATGGAAACAATTCCTTTAATGTAGAAACAAACGCTAATATATTTGAAATGGTTCAAAGGTTTATTCTTCTTACAAAGCATTTTGAAAACTAAACCAGCAGCCTCAAGGGTTCCTGTTTCCTAGGCATACTTATATTTCACCTCTTTAATTAACGATGCCTTCATTATATCAACCTAGTTATGGATGTCAGAGGGGCTGGAGCGTTTACATCAGCGTTTACATCAGTGTCCTGATTATGTCTTTATCGATGTACATGAATATGATATTTGGTTTGATTACTGTACACTGCAGACGACCAGTGTTGCACACATTCTGTCGTGTGCCAGACTGCCTTAGGCAGCCACACCAAAACAGGCAATACCCTGTCACCATTTTCTCTTATTTGTTGATTTTCCATAATTTCATTTTTAATTCTAAATGCCAATTCGAAATGTTGGCTCTTCTTTTGTTTACAAGTATAGCACTTAACTATACTTCTATTGTTACCTCTTTTGTCATGTTTAAATTTTGTCTGTTATGGTAATATGTTGTATTATAGGCCGCCATCAGTCACATGTTTACTCTGCAAGTCTCACTGCCAGGACTGTATATAAGAGTCCTCTTGTTGTCCTGGCAAATGTGCTTTGTGTTCAATGTGTATGTTCATGGAAATAAAACTATTTAAACGAATTTAAGAGTGTAACGATACAAACTTAAAATTGACGATGTGCACGGAATAACTGTATAATTCTAGAGTGTAACGATACAAAATTAGAACTTCTGCACTATTTGCAATGGTTACACTTACCGAGTATATGAGATTAAATGTTAAGGCGTAACGACATAAACTTAGAATGTCTGCACTATTTTCAAGGGTTTACACTTACGAGTGTACATAATACTCTATCTTCTGCCCAGCCCTGGGTAACTTAAGGAAGGTTTTCCGTGCGGGGCCCCCACTATCAAGGGGAGGGGGAGGGGATGCAAGGGGCGGGGGAGGGGTCAACTGGCACACAGAAACGGTCTGGCATCATTTCAGACTTGGCCTTCACCCAGCTCCGCCCATGCCAGCCCCACGTATAAGCAGTCGCCCGGCGGAGTTTTTTTTTAACCGCTGTCAGGAACACTCGTCAACCCGATCGGATACGATGACCACAGACATACAGTCGATGACCATGACCAGCACCGACAGCCCCATCAACTGGACGGCGTGGTCGGGAGCTTATCAATTCATTCAGACAATAATACGGACCCTGCTGCTGGTATTTACCATACCTGCAGCGTGAAAGCTGTACCTTCAGCGAGTAGATCTGGGCGACGCAGGTCCGTGCCTGAGACAGCTGCACTTCCATGCCTGAGACAGCTGCAGGTCCGTGCCTGGGACAGCTGCACTTCCGTGCCTGAGACAGCTGTACTTCCGTGCCTGAGACAGCTGCAGGTCCGTGCCTGAGACAGCTGCACTTCCGTGCCTGAGACAGCTGCACTTCCGTGCCTGAGACAGCTGCAGGTCCGTGCCTGAAACAGCCGCCGGTCCGTGCCTGAGACAGCCGCAGGTCCGTGCCTGGGACAGCTTCAGGTCCGTGCCTAAGACAGCTTCAGGTCCGTGCCTGAGACAGCCGCAGGTCCGTACCTGAGACAGCCGCAGGTCCGTGCCTGAGACAGTCGCAGGTCCGTGCCTGAGACAGCTGCACTTCCGTACCTGAGACAGCCGCAGGTCCGTGCGTGAGACAGCCGCAGGTCCGTGCCTGAGACAGCTGCACTTCCGTGCCTGAGACAGCCGCAGACCATCTCTAAGGTAGTGTGCTTTCATATGTCACAGTTTCTTGGGGGATTTTTGGGGGTTTTTTTTTTTTTTTTTTTCTACAGGATCCGGTCACCACAGTCAAACCAGAATGAACCCATTACTGAAGAAACCTTGAAACGTGACATTTTCTCACTTAGTAACACTTCTAACAACCACAGCGTCAACACAATTAATGATGGGAGTGTTTCGGTTTGAAAACCCACAGCCGGCCTGCAAAAATAAAAAAAGGAAAGAAAATCGGTCCTTTCACCCCCCACCCCACCCCCTCCCCCCCCTCCCCCATATTCAGGACAATTGTGAACGCCCATCCTGCCATCTTGGGCCGAATTTGAGAAGGTGAGTGATTGATTGCTCGTTCTTCATTTCCATTGTCCTGAATGACTTTTTTTTTTTTTAATCTTGCCTGAAGAAGACCCAAGAGGTCGAAACGCGTCGTGTTTTCGTCTCGTAATTTGTTTGTCCCGGTTCACCGCCGGATTTACTTTGAATTCCTGTTCAATTTCTCACCTCACTTCGAAATTAAAATGAGGCCAAACTGAAAATAGATGTAAGCGAGGGAAGAGATGGAATTTTCAGCGTAAGAGAGGGTCAGGGAAGCGACGGTAGCAGACGTGAGGACCGCTTGGGAGAGGACGGAGATGACGGTGGGGTGGGGGGGGGGGGGGGGGGCGGATTTCTATGCGAAGTACGCATAGAAGAAACATTAATCCACACCCCAGTGGGTTACAGGCTTTGAACATCCAGGACTTTCAATCGGGGACCTGCACACGCGCAGACACCATCTATCCCTCAGCCTCCATTTCACGTTCGCGTTCTCTTCCGTCACAGTTCCTCACGTCTCCCTTTCCCCTGAAGAAACGGTCGGCCTGTTCTGGCCCGTTATTTCACTGCCACCCTCGCACCCACGCTGTGTACAAACACCCCGTACTGTCGGCACCGCTTAATTAGAAATTCCACCCTTGAAGCCGCTTCACAGGGGAGAAAAAGAAAAAAAAGTGGCTTCCACAATATTATCTTTTGGCACTGCGTCTGACGTCACAACGTCTCTCCACGTGCCTCTCAATCCACGTGTTTACATTCCATCTTTGGAGGGAGCCCAGCGCGGTAAAGCTTGGAATAGAGTGGATGGACGGGCTTGTCCGCGTGATTGGGGAGGGAGGTGTCTGAGGTATTACCACCAGGCACCTCCATCCCGCACGCCCCACCCTGTCCCTCGCCTCCCAAAGCAGTCCTCAAGCATTCACTACGAATTTGGACTTGTTGATCTGGTATGAGAGGAGTCATGACAAATTTGGACTTGTTGATCTGGTATGAGAGGAGTCATGACAAATTTGGACATGTTGATCGCGTATGACAGGAGTCATGACGAATTTGGACTTGTTGATCGGGTATAAGAGGAGTCTCTACGAATTTGGACTTGTTGATCTGGTATGAGAGGAGTCATGACAAATTTGGACATGTTGATCGCGTATGAGAGGAGTCATGACAAATTTGGACTTGTTGATCGGGTATAAGAGGAGTCACCACGAATTTGGACATGTTGATCGAGTATAAGAGGAGTCTCTACGAATTTGGACTTGTTGATCGGGTAAAAGAGAAGCCACGACGAATTTGGAAGGAATAAGGTTTAGCTAGTGTGACTTTGGGCGTCAGTTGAAGCAAATGGACAAAGTTGGGCCATTATTATAATGCTGCCAAACAAATCCAGCCAAGTAAATTATGTAAGATTTTGCACAACTAAACAAACAAACAAAAACAATAACAAACAAACTAAAAACACCCGTCAGAAAAAATAACTGTTTTCTCTCTCTTGGGTACCTATGGGTAGTTCTGGTAACGGAACGAATGTGCAGTCTGCTAGCGACAGCCTGGGTCCTCCTGATCAACAACCGACTCTTCTCTGGGGTGCCATGAATTAATATTCAAATAATACCACATACCTAAAGCAATCTAAAATATCACAATGCGCTTCAAATCGAGGCCGGGGACCGGAATAGCTCAGTGGTAGAGCACCGGACTTGTAATCTTGGTGATCCTGGGGTTGTGGGTTTGAATCTCTGCCGGGTCATTTCGGTACAGGAGGATGTACAGGAGGATTTTTCCCTTGGAGGTAACATTGTTCTGACTCCATTTCCGATACAGTCCTTCGAATGAGACTATAAACCGAGGTTCCGTGTGTGAACGTACGCATAACATCTTGCACACACGTCAAATCCCATCACCAACTTTCGGAAGAGAAGGCCAGTTTGGTCGTTGGTATGGACGACACGTTACACATAGCACGCACCTTCCCCGAAGCTGGAGTATGGCTGCCTTAATGGTGGGATAAAAAAAAAAAAAACGGTCATACACACAAAACTCCACTCCCTTTGTTGGGTAGATGGGATTAATCCTTGCCTGTTTACACAGGGAGTGTCAGCAAGAGTATCAGCCTGCATACACGGGGGAAAAATCGAGGCCCAGAATTTAGGTATTGTTCAAAGTAGCCTGATCACAGCTTGAGTCTGCATGTTTCTACATTCAATATGCCCCAAATGGCCGTACGCGTTCGCATCTGATGTGAACTTTTTCCCCTTTTTTTTTTTTTTTTAACTGACAGCTGATAATCATAGTTATTGTGTGATGATTTGTTCACTGCTTTTCTCCGAGTCCAATAAGATTGCGAACTTCAGGGCTGGACGAATGGTTGGAGTAATCGGCCATCCCTGACCAGAACTGGAAGAAAAATCGTACCCTCTATAATCCATCAGCCACGCCTCTCAACAGTCGTCCAAGGAAAAATCGACGCTTTCCGACATGTCCGAGGAAAAACTCGATGCCTTCCGACATGTCCCGAGGAAAACTCGATGCCTTCCGACATGTCCCGAGGAAAACTCGATGCCTTCCGACATGTCCCGAGGAAACTCGAGGCTCTTCGAAATGCCTCGAACAAACAACCGTTGCGGCTCGACATCATTTCGTGCAGCAAGATTACTTACCTCCACCGCATCACATTACTTTCTGTGGCGAAAATGACTCCTTCGTGGTCAACATAAATCCAGCCACGCTGTTTGCTGCGCAAATCACAAAGAAGGCCACAGCACGACTAAATGTGTCGGTTAAAACCAGAAAAGATAAGAACTTTTTTCTTGGTCGATTAACCACTCTTCTGATAAATTAAAAAGAAGACCTTTTCTAAT
>JADBJO010004333.1:120420-147920 GCA_016801955.1 Conus betulinus | reverse complement strand
CCACAGCAGTATCAGCCTGCGTATGCGCAAAAAGAAAAAAAAAAAAACCCACAATCATCAGGCTGCGCATGAAGTATTCCAGCCACTCTGCTATCACGGCCATTGCAATACGCAATATTAAATCAATAGTCTGCATACATGTATAGTGAGTAATTGAAACATAAGCAATTTCAGTATTTGATCAACTATTACACCTATTGCAATGCACAATATTAAATCAACAGTATAAATACATCTTTTCATTAGGCAGTTTAACATCAGTGACTTCTACATTTGAATTTTTTTCATCAACAGCTTATACTGTCACATTAAATTTGAAGAACACAAAGTCATGATATGTTCACTTCAATAAGCAAAGTGGTTTCTCATTCTTCGTTTACACTGTCCTCAATCTTATTTGTTTCTGCCTAAAGAAGACCGAAGATGTCGAAATGCATTGTGTCTTGTCCTGTACTTTGTTTATCTATGTCCTTGGCGATAACTATCCCCTCTCTTTCTAATTTTCTTTTGTTATCACTTACAATTTAAAGTGATGTCTGTTGACAAAAACTATAGGCTGGACTTTTACTTGTTTAATTGGAAAATGCAATAACAAAAAAACCTGGTATTCTGTAACTGTTTAGGGTAACAAATAATTAAAAAATATAAGTACACAGGTAAGTGATCTATCAAGTTCATATGCGTTTTCTTTTTTCCTGGAAGGGGAGGGGGGAGAGAGACGAGGGGGGAGAGACGAGGGGGAGAGATGAGGGGGAAGTACTGCTGTGAAGTTTGAACATGAATCAACTTACTTGCTGAGTTCTGTTCTGATCTGATGACTTGTCCTTCCTAAATTCACACAATTAATATCAGTACAGAATAATGACGGTTATGACCTCCCCAGTGAATGCAACCTTGCCATTGGTTGTGGAGCTTGCATGTCTCTATGACCCTGAGAGCTATGCTGGCGGGAGATTCATCTCCTGGTAGGGCCACCCAAGCCAGACAGGTCAAAGGGTAGAGACCAGACGAAGAGCACTCAACTGGCCCTCCAGGTTGGGGGGTTGAACTGGGCTAACAACCCAGTCCTAGAAAACAAACTTTGTTACAGAAACCGCAATGACATTCTCTGAAAATAACATGGTTGAGGAAGAGTCCTCTCTAGCAGAGCCCATGACACGAGCTGGTGAAAGCCTTCAGGAAGCCAGTGCGCCGACAACTCTTCTGAACACCAAAGCTAAGACCAGGATAGGGACCTGGAACATCAGAACCCTTTACAAGACTGGAAAAAACAGCACAAGTAACCCTCAGGGCAAAAGAAAAGTGGGAAAGACCAAGACAGACATGGCGAAGGAGTACCAACACAGAAGTAAAGGCTGCCAGAATGACGTGGGCCGAGCTGAAGAGGATCTCCCGAAACCATGTCCACTGGAAGAGTGTGGTTGCGGCCCTGCAGCCCTATGTTCCCCAGGGAATCAGAGGACTAAGTCAAGGAAGTCAGAGAATAATGAATGACTCTTGATACCTCCAAAAATGTGCATTTTTCAAAAAAAAGCCACCAACAAATAACCAGAACCAAATCATGTCAAGGTCCTAGCCAAAAAAAACTGTTTGTAAACCAACAAAACCACAGCTGCCAACTGTTTGGAAGTCATGCAACTTGTGTCAATGGTAAAAGGGTTCAGTTTTGTAAATCACCGCCCGTCTGCATTGTCTGAGGATTATGTGGGAAGGAGGGGGGGGGGGGGGGGGGGGGTGTGTGTGTGGGAGGTGTGTGCGTGTAGGTGGGGGTGTGCTGCTGAGCTCAGCTTTTCCTGAAAGGCATACCAAGTAAAATCATCTTCTGAGCGAAGTTGAAGTCAGGAGAGTGGAACACGTTTAAACTCAAAATTTGCTGAACACAGGAAGTAACATGAAACATAATATTACAAAGAATTATTTGCTTATTTTTTTTCGCAAAAATTGACAAGCTCACGGATCCTTCTATTCAGCCTTAACCAAATGGCATGTTAGTTGTAGCTGCAGTAGTCACAACATTTAATAGTGTAAGAATTATGACATTTGTAATCGATGTGCACCATTGGGTGCATCTAGTCAAAAGCACTACAACAGTATGTCATCTCAAAATTATTGCTCTTTGCACTGGATCAACAATCTATAGCACTGTAAACCAAAAAAAAATGTTTATATATACATCTACAGATAAATATTTAGTATATCAAGAGTTTAAAGCTGTGTACAACAAAGGTGTGTAAACAATATCAAATCCAGAGTAAAAAAATTCAATATAAGTAGAACATATTCATGAACAGGGTGGAAGGAGAGACTGAGGAAAGTAAAGTGACGGGAATACTTAAAACACGCAGTTTATCATTTCTTTTAATGAAGAGAGAGAAAGAAGAGAGAGAGAGAGACAGAGAGACAGAGGCAGTGTGAGAGTTTGGGGAGGGGCGTGTGTGTGCATGTCCATCCATCCATGAGTGAGTGTGTGTGTGTGTGGGGAGGGTGTGTGTGTGTGTGTGTGTGCATGCAAGTGCATGCATGTGTGTGTCAGTGTGTGTGTGTGTGTGTGTGTGTGTGTGTGTGTGTGCCCACACGCGTGCCTGCGTGCATGTGTGTGTGTGTGTGTGTGTGTGTGTGTGTGTGTGCCTTCATGCCTGCAGCATCAAGTCTAGCAGCCTGCCTGTCTTCTGACACACAGACTGACTGACAGTGACACTATGTGGTACATGTATCTCTAACACTATGACTTGTAATTCAAACACTGTTAATTATTTTTTTCACTAAACATTTAAAAGTATGTTTTTCAATTCTAAAATCATTTTAAGTCTCAGATCTACACAAGTGTGTGTGCGCCTCTGTGTGTGTGTGTGTGTGTGTGTGTGTGTGTGTGTGTGTGTGTGTGTGTGTGTGCTTATGCACGCACACGCACATGAGTGTCTGAGTGTGTGTATATGTACATATTACAGGCAAAAGTGTATAATGCAAATGTATATACCATCATCCGTACTGTTGCTCAAGAAGTGGCTATCCTATCCTATCCTATCCTATCCTATCCTATCCTATCCACCCTAACCTAGCACATGACATTTCATATCATCGCCTTGCTTCATAGGGAACATTTTCCAGCCAGCATGTTTTCCACATATAGAACTCATTCCTTTTTCTTCCTGTCCTACCCTGGAAGCCAGTATAACCCCCAATCCGCAAAAGCCTCTCTATCAGGAGAACTGGCAGGAGACAACCGACAGGTTATCAAAGGTGAGAGGGAAGGGACCGACAGCACTGCAGTCTTGGTCTGGCTAAATACCTGTTGATTCTCATTACTCTTCTTCTATTGAGGGCCCCAAAGTCAGTTTGTTGGTCATTCTAGCACCGAACTGAAACACAGGTAGTTTGCTGTAAACCTAAATCTTGCTGGCAAGGGTGCATTTTCTCCTGTCTGTTTTTCATGCAGATTGGGGTCTTGGGGTGTAGGTGGGAGGGTCAAGTCTTTGCCTTGTTCAGATTTGTGCTCCACACATATTTCGCATGTCACGAGTCTTGGCTTACAGAGTTTTTGTTAACAGGCCACTGTAATGACTTTCTTTGTAGACCATGTATCATTGGCCAGACACTTGTTCATTCATGATACATAATGCATTGTTGGGAGAACCTGTTTGTAGGCATCATTGCCCAGACACTGGTTCATTCATGATACATAATGCATTGTTAGGAGAACCTGTTTGCATATGTTGGGCAAGGTGGTAGACTACTGTGCTGTAATGTCTGTCGCATTGTGTGATCAGATAACATGAGCAGAAATTTTCTTTTAATCAGTTTAGTGTTTTTGATATTATATTATTGTAAATTTGTCCATTTTTGTGCCCAATTTGTGGAGATATGTGACTGTTCGTTCTTCATTTTCATTGTCTCTTGAAATGTTGTTTGTCTTGCCTGAAGATGACCAATGAGATCGAAATGCATCATGTTTTTCTCATGATTGTTTGTTTCTTTCATTCGATGGTAAAAATAATATCATTTTTCTTTTAAATTTATTGCAGTTTCCACCTGCAGTCAACTCATTTTGAAACTAACTATACTGAGTATTTACCAAACGAAATCTGCATCTCCGTCTTAATCCACAGCTTGTGAGCATTCTATCCAACAAGAATTCCCACAACGACAATGTGATTCTAAACCAACACTATGATGCTCAGCACGTCAGTGAGCCAGCCTTCTTTGTCCCAGTCAAACATGGGAGCAACCATTTTGCCTTGAGAAGATAACTCTCACAAGATTTCTTATGCAAGGAACTATCCACTACGCAATTTTAAAGGCTACGTAATGTCGTTTACCACAAATACTACTGGTAGGCTGAAAAAGTAAGCCAACAGTCTTCTATTGTAGCCACTCAACTGAACAGCTGTACAAATGGCCTAAACATGTCCACTGAGTGTATGTGTATCGTAAACAAGCTGCAATGCTTTGTCTCCACCTTCACTGTGTTACAAATGCACTGGCTGGTTAAAACCCGTAGTTTTAACTTTAGGCCAGGGTAATTGAAATTCATTTTGTTTTCAGTCCACCTGACCAAAAAAGGACGTTCTCACTAGTAGGATCATCACCATGTTACTTATACTAGTTATAGTCTATTCCTTACAGTTAACAGTCCTTGGCTGCCTTCAAACAAAAGCAAGAAAGAAAAATAATGTACCAGATTACTTTTAACACGTTAAAAAATTGTTTTAAAATCTTCATTCCATTAAATATTTACTCGGATACAAAAGGAACTCATTTCAATCCATATTGTTTAATACCCTAAATCTTTACTCAGATACAAAAGGAACTCATTTTCATCCATACTGTTTAATACCCTAAAATCTTTTTTTGCTCAGATACAAAAGGAACTCATTTCAATCCATATTGTCTAATACCCTAAAATCTTTACTCAGATACAAAAGGAACTCATTTCAATCCATATTGTTTTAAGACCCAACTGATAACAAGGGGCAAATATCATGGCTTTGCAGTGACCAAATAAATCACACCTGATACATCTCTCTGAACAGGTTTTCAAGGAGCCCATTGTTGAAATGAAATATTTTTTGTCTCACATCACATCAACAGGACCCACCACTCTGTGGAACAGAAGTGGGGTGAGTATTTTTGTGACAGACCTGGTGACCGACGCAACTCCGCCTGGTAGTCTCTTTAGACCTAGCAGCCGGTCCCAAGCCGGATAAAGGGGGAGGGTTGGGCGTGAGGCTAGCAATCTCACCCTGACAAACAACTGCCTGCTACAGAAACATCAACAATTGCCAAAGAAATGCCCCTCCTGAAGAAGAAGGGTCTGCATCAGCAGGACTCATGACACGTTGTGGTGAAAGCCCAAAGGAAGCCTCAGTGCCGACCCACCTTCTGACGACTAGGAAAAAACGTTGCCATTGGTTCGTGGAACATCAGAACCATGTGCTGGAGCGAATTAGTAAAGATTGCCCGGGACCATGGCCGTTGGCAGGTAGTTGTTGATGACCTATGCTCTGGCAACAGCAATGGGCAAAAGTAAAAAAAAAAAAAAAAAGTAAGTGGCGACCGACACAGCATCTCCTCATTGCAGAGTTTCTCTCAGCTGTCTGTTGTTCATGGACTGGACAGTCAGAAGAACGCCAGTGCTTGCAGTGCTTGCAGCATAATGTGTGTGCATGATCTCTGGAGTGGAACGCTGGGTGTTCACGATGCCCTTGTCATTTGATTGGCTTGTTTGGTTGGGAACTTAGTCTCCATTGACCAACAGCTTGTAGAACTTGTACTAAAGGCAAAAGCCTGGCTTTAAAGAAGAAACAGTCTTGTGCCCATTGCACAAGGCCCCTCCTTCTACACCTTCCTACACCTCATCTCTCTGTGACAACTGCTAATAAGCAAAGCTTCTTTTTCTGCAAAGATCCCACAACACGCAGTACACTATCAATTGGAGGTAAGTGCCACTAAATCAAAATCACTGACTCAAAAACATGATACAGTTTACAGACTTCTTCTGTGCTTCCAACACACTTGATCAGTAATCTCTACACTTGTTTTCAGCCCTCCTGGAACAGTGCACCCCCCCCCAAAAAAAAAAAAATAAAGTGTATTTTTTACACCTCAGTTTAAACTTTATACAGGATAATAAAGCAAACAAAAAGCTTTCCACTGGTGACTTTTTATCCAAAATTAAAAAAAAAAAAAAAAAAAACATTTTTTCACGACAGCTTGCACTTGTACAGTACTTTTTTGCAAGCTTATATAAAAAAGATGGGGAAAAAAATTGCCCAATTGTATTCATCAACAGTTCAAGAGATGACTGTGTTATTCAGAACAGAATACATGACAAAGCAAAAAAAAAAAAAAAAAAAAAAAATCACTAGATCTGTCCATTAAATCTTTCTCTTATCTCTTTAGCTTGTTTCATATTCTGATAATCATTCTAAAATGAAACAAATATAAAAACAGCTTGATAACTCTTTTGATCTACTGTCATATCCTATGTACCCCACTATCCAAACGCAATCTTCTTTCATTAAAACAAAAGGCATACTAAGCAGTTAACAGGATTTCATTTATTCCCCAGTATTGACTAGAAATAAATTCATTCAGATTACAGATCTATATACTGTAGTATACATGTATGTTCACAAGTTACACACACACACACACACACACACACACACACACACACACACAAAACAAATTATGTCTGTTGGGGCATCAGCTCAAGGACATGAAACTCTCCCACTTGCTGTCCACAGACAACATTTTTCTCTCATAAAGTCACATCCATGGAGAAGACAGTGCGTGGTCCTCCTACACTATAGTATAGTCCTGATTAAAACTGGGCTGATGGACTTTCATTCTGAACTCAAAAAATCTTCATCCAGAAGTACTACACCCCAGTGATGAGAGCCCTGGCAGCTCAACCAGTTCAGTTCATTCAGGACAGATTCCCTGAGGACGTGAACCAGATGCAACCTTCCTGGAATTCGCTTCCTGATCAAACCCAACTATAGCAATAATCATGTGCTCCTTTCATCTTTCATTTTGTCAATAATGTAATCAGTTTGAACCTTTTGCCCAAAAATATATCGTTAAAAATAACTGGCATGAAGTTTGTGTCCACTGAGATATTTGTGACTGGTCTTGGTCAATTCTGACACTTGCAAATCTTGGGGCGTGACACAGAAGCTAACATGTTGGCCTGTTTGTGTTTCTCACAATCTTTGAGCCTCGTTTTCTGTCTGTCTATCTTGTATGGATCATCAGAAGGCTAATGTAAACCTTCAAAATCGTACTGATATGTTTCCTTTTGTAAAATTTGAATTTATCAATCAGAGTCCATGGACACTACTTTTACAACCACACAAAGTTTTGAGTGTAAAAACTTCAAAATGAACATTTTCAAGACTACCAAAGATTACCTGGGAAAGAATGACAGCCAAATATTTTGTTGGTATAAAAGTTGGATTAGCTCATTTGCATAATAAGTTGAAATATGACACGGTTTTGGGGGTGTTGATTATATATCCTCATCAGCATACTTACTTTCTCATAAGGAAAAAAAAAAAGTATTTTCAAGCCTTTTTAAAGGTATTTTTGACTTTTGGTATTAAAGCATTCCTTCATCATCCCTCTCTTCAAGTTCAATCACAAATTTTACTGTTACCCCACAAAGTTGACTGGGGGTAACAGCAAGTGGGCCATTTTATTTACTTGGACAAAGGCAAAAATCGGCAGGGTTTGGGACACTTGCATGCATTTGATGATAGCAAAACATCACCAAATTGTTTTATATTTCAATGTATCTAAAACATTAAACTTATATCAGAACAGAAAAAAAAAAAAGTTTTTCTTTTATAATCTACATTTCGCTCAAAACTAACGATACACACAGACATACTTCTTTTGTTGCATGTTTCCACCCTCAATCTGAAATTTTGAAAAGTATGCCATTTTCATTCCTATGTATGACTTGTAAACTCATATGAGGAGCTGATTCAAACGTTTGCATAACTTCATCTGCCATTTTCTGTCTTAAACATGCAAAAATAGTGTGTCAGTGTGTGCATGCGTGCACACATGTGAGCGAGAGTGTGTGCAAGTTGTATGTGTGTGTGTGTGTGTGTGTGTGTGTGTTTAATATTAATCACTATGGCTGGTTGCAACACGTAAAACCTGAAAATGTTTTGCATCACTCCAATTTTCCTCAAACACTGCATTAATTGAAACTACACAATGAAAGAAAATTTGTGACAAGGTCTGCTTCAAACACTTGCAGCTCACCCTGTCTTGCCATGTTTCAACAGTACTAAACCCACAGGCTGAAGCTTCAACTGGAGATGTTTCCAGCAAAACTCCCACAGCTGACCAAAGCCTGAAGATTTGTTCTCCACTGCTACATAGTCCATCTTCCACATAATACCTATCCACCATCATTTTCTGCACATAGCATTAAGACATGATTTGTTGCCTTTTTGTTGTTGTTGTTGATATTGTTGCTGCTATTGTTTGGGGGATCTAACATTGATCAATACATAGGTAACCAGGTTGCAACATAAAAAAAAAAAAAAAAAAAAAATAAAATGTGCAACACACACCCATTTCCCCCCGCCCCCATGCTGCATTAAAAATTCGGTTGATAACCATTACGGAATACTTGACAGAACTATTACTGTTTGAACTAGCTGAAGCGAAGTAATCCAAAAACAACTCATGGTTTATACATGTGCTTTAACCATGTATTGTCAAGTGTCCATGTGCTGCGCCCACATGTTTCAACTAGTTGAACTACTACCCCAGTACTTACATCCTTTCATGATAATATATTACAACATAAGGATGTCACAGCGATTTTGTAAGTTTGTGGCTAAAAGCCGCACATATTTTCATTTTCCCTTTCCCTTCATGACATTAGGAATGCTGCTACTTGAAAACAACATACATCCCACCGACAGCTGTGCAAAAACTTCCCATCGTGAAATGGACCTTTTTCAAACAGGGAACATTTGCAAACATCAGCAATACATCAAAATTGGCTTCCTTCTTTTAGCAAGCTTCTCAAGAATCATAAAGCAATCATAAGCCAGTAAACCAGAAAATGTAATCACTCTTATCAAGTATAAAGCAATAGTAAATCAGCAATACATGAGTAAACTGACAGCAAACAAAAAAAAAAACAAAAAAAAAACCTAACTCACTATCAACAATTTAAAAGATCAAACTGATATGACTCCATGAATATTGACTTTGTGACGTGTGTGTGTGTGTGTGTGTGTGTGTGTGTGTGTGTGTGTGTGTGTGTGTGTTCAACATATGTTGTGTTTGCGCAACACGTAATTTGCCAAAAAGATTTCTCTCCCCAAAATCTGTCTATAATTTTTGTCAAATAATGTCTTCTACTAATCGAAAACAAATGTTTTCTATTGTCAAAGTATATTACTTATCTCAAGTGTTGTAAATTGTTGGTCTATGTCAGCATTGACAAGCAGTTTATGTTTTATTTTGCTTGTTTGTTTTCCTTTCCCTGTATTGCTTTAAACACACCCTTCCTCCATACCCCAAAAGGGGCAAAAGGAATAAATATTGTATTGCATTGCACTGCATTGTATTTGTAGTGCAGTGTTGTGTGTTGGGTGTGGGGGGGGTGCAGTGGGGGGGGGGGGGGGTGGGCGTGCGCTGGCACATGCCCACCCACACTCACACATGTGTGTACACATGTGCATTTGTAAGGGCAAAATATGTTTGCTTGTATCTTAACACAGACTTTTCGTGGTTTTCACACACCTCCACCCAATCTAAATTCTGTACACTGAGCGAAAGAAATTCAACTTATGATAGCGATAGTCTATAGTTTGCCTGTGACTGTCACAGCATGTAATGTGCTATCTCCAACCATCATGCAATGCACAAAAGCACAGAACCAAACCATTCAACTCTCTCTCTCTCTCTCTCTCTCTCTCTCTGTGTGTATGTGTCACAGTGTGTGTGTGTGTGTGTGTGTGTGTGTGTGTGTGTGTGTGTGTGAGTGACAGAGAGAGAGAGAGAGAGAGAGAGAGAGAGAGAGAGAGACAAATGTGTATGTGTGTGTGTGTATGTGTGCATGTAAGTGTGCACATGTGTGCATATACGTGTGTGTGTGTGTGTGTGTGTGTGTGTGTGTGTGTGTGTGTGTGTGTGTGTGTGTAGTGTGTGTCTGTGTCTGTTCTGTGTCTGTGTGTGTGTGTGTGTGTGCATGTATACATGTGTCTGTGTGTGTATCACTGTGTGCATGCACACATCTGTGTGATATGAAAATGCTTGTGAGATACAAACAAAACATTGTCTCTGAACAGAATCACCAAGCAAATCACAAGATCTCTGCACAAATTCATAGAGATTAACAATGTGGCTATCAGAATAATATGGTTATGCACCCCCCAAAAAATTACGGTTTGGGTAATATGGCCAAAAGACTGGGTTGGTTGATCAGCTCAGTTTTTCTCTCTTTCAAACCTTTTGTGTTGGCCAACATTCATGGTTGCCGACACTCCACCCCGCACACTTTCCACTCTTATATACCTGTCTGGACCACTAGGCCCTAACTACTAAACTTTGGGGTCCCATCGACAAAAACAAAAGCCAAGAATATAAATAAATGAATAACTGAATTAACACGCTCCCTCCTTCACTCTTCCTCTTCCCACACCTCTTCTTCCAAACATTCTTACCACTTGCACTCCAAATGTGCCATCAATGTGACTAAAAACATAGTGAAATCTTATCATCAAATGGTCTGCTGTGCACTTTTGTGGTCTAGTCATAACAGGACAACTTCTTCATTTGTCTTCTGTCCACCTCTTTAAGCTCTAGTAACATCTAGCCCGCAAGATGGGAACTGCCCTCTCATATGATATAGTGAAGTTTCACCAGGTTTCAGTTACGAAAATGCAACTAGTGCTTCACACACAGACTTGTTGCTCCCCCCCCTTCCCCATCCCCCCCCCTTTAAACTCCCCCTTCTCTTCCTTCTCCCCCTCCCCTCCTCCCTTCCATCCCCCCCCCCCCCCCCCCCCCCCCCCCCCCCCTCCCCAAATGCCCTCAGACCCTCCCCTTAGCTTTCCAGTATCAAATTTCCGTAAATTTGTGGGAAAATGTGAATCCCGCAAACACCCACTTTGTTCATGCATCAGACACCGCTTTCTGCCCGTTCTGCTACTTGAGATCCTACAAAAATGACCTTTCCATTTGATAATTCAATGGCTCACCATAGATAGAAATGGCAGCTGGCTTGTTTCCTGTCAATACTTTCAGTTTTTCTTTTCTTTCTTTCTTTCTTTCTTTTCTTCTGCACCAATCATCCAGGAGAAAAAAAGTTTACAGTCTGTAGATTAAAAAGATTGTGTAAGAAAAAAAAAACTGCTTAAAATACTGCCTTGCTGGTGATGAAAGGTAGAGAGTTGTTGACATGCTAATGAGTGACTGCAAGTGCTGTCGGTCTGCATCAACAACTCTGCCAGACCTAACACAGTAACAGTGTCTCTATTAGATCTACCATCTCTGGCTTGAACTGTAGTAGCAGGTAGTTGAGAATGCAGACTGCTACAGTGCTAGGCAATGTATTCCAATATGTAACAAGTGTCACTATCAGTAGAGGGATGGAAGTGAGCATGTCAAACGATTCAAATTATGCCAACAGAGCCAGCAAAAAATGAAAACACCTGAGTATGGCATGGTACAGGATATATTTATATGACACCACATTTTAAGACCATCATTGTAAAATTACAGGTTCAGGCGGCTGACAAGGTATAAGTCTGACACCAACAATGGAGGCAGAGATGCCACACTAAGAATTTTTCGCTAGTGAATAGGGTAATAGACGTAGGCTCTCCGTAATACACACTGCACAAAAACCAACTATCTTTATCATCTCCCTGCCTATCCCAGCACTCAACAGTTTGCAAAATGGACCTGCTTTCAACCCTGCATATTTTCAGAAGATATCTCGTTCCCTCCCCCATATTCTAGCATGTGTAATTTTCATCCAATCAATGGATGCCTCTATTCATGGAAGTGGACAGAGGATAATTTGTCGATGAACAGAAAAAGATCAGCTAGTCTTCTCCAGCCAAAATACCTGTTTCATCATCTTCTATTTAAGGCTCAAGGTCAATTTGTTGGTTACTCTTTACCAGCATCTTGCCAGTCAGGATGTGTGTCATGTGTTCGTGTGTGTGTGTGTGTGTGTGTGTGTGTGTGTGTGTGTGTGTGTGTGTGTGTGCCTGTGCCTGTGTGTGTGTGTGTGTGTGTGTGTCTGTGTGTGTCTGTGTCTGTGTCTGTGTGTGTTTGTGTGTGTCTGTGAATGTAAATTTTGAATTTTTTGTAATATATAATATTTATAAAACAAATCTGCTTTTCTGTCCATGATTTATCATACATTCTATCTGTCAGAAATTCATCAGGAATTGCCAAAGTGATGATGACATTATTCAAAAACTGACACCATGATGCATGGCAAGGCAGTGAGCCAGCCTTTCTTTGTTGGAGTCAAATCCATCACTGGGAGTGAGAGCAACCATTTTGCCGGGAGTAAAAAAATTTCATGAGACTTATGACATAGGGAATTATCTGAGAGGCAGTTTCAGGTAATGCATCACTGTGTACAACAACAACAACAACAACAACAACAATAAACTATCTACACTACAGTCAAGAATAGTCAGTCGCCAGATAGTTTTCTTTCATAGACACTCAACTATCCATATAATGATATACATGTACGATTCAATCACACATAGTTGAGTGGCTAAGAAAGAAAACTACTGGTCGACCGTACCTATTTCACCACCACCACCACCCCTCCGATAACCTTTTGACATCTCACTGAGATGGTACAGGTTTAGTCAACCAATTGTGTTGCCCTCATCTGTCATTGTTACTTTAACAGATTGACTGGTAGTAGTAGTACTACTAGTTTGTTACTTTTAACAGATTGACTGGTAGTAGTAGTATTACCAGTTTGTTACTTTTTAAGAGATTGACTGGTAGTAGTAGTAGTAGTAGTAGTAGTACTAGTTTGTTACTTTTAACAGATCGACTGGTAGTAGTTGTACTACTAGTTTGTTACTTTTAACAGATTGACTGGTAGTAGTAGTACTACTAGTTTGTTACTTTCAACAGATTGACTGGTAGTAGTAGTACTACTAGCTTGCTACTTTTAACAGATCGACTGGTAGTAGTAGTACTACTAGCTTGTTACTTTTAAGAGATTGACTGGTAGTAGTAGTAGTACTAGTTTGTTACTTTTAAGAGATTGATTGGTAGTAGTAGTACTACTAGTTTGTTACTTTTAACAGATTGACTGGTAGTAGTAGTACTACTACAAGTTTTTTACTTTTAACAGATCGACTGGCAGTAGTAGTAGTACTAGTTTGTTACTTTTAACAGATTGACTGGTAGTAGTAGTACTACTAGTTTGTTACTTTTAAGAGATTGACTGGTAGTAGTAGTACTAGTTTGTTACTTTTAACAGATTGACTGGTAGTAATAGTGCTAGTTTGTTACTTTTAAGAGATTGACTGGTAGTAGTAGTACTACTAGTTTGTTACTTTTAAGAGATTGACTGGTAGTAGAAGTAGTACTACTAGTTTGTTACTTTTAAGAGATTGACTGGTAGTAGTAGTACTACTACTAGTTTGTTACTTTTAAGAGATTGACTGGTAGTAGTAGTACTACTAGTTTGTTACTTTTAAGAGATTGACTGGTAGTAGTAGTACTACTACTAGTTTGTTACTTTTAAGAGATTGACTGGTAGTAGTAGTACTACTACTAGTTTTGTTACTTTTAAGAGATTGACTGGTAGTAGTAGTAGTAGTTGCCAGCGACAGAGACAACAAGCCTGTGCAGCCTCCTTACCCCTCCTCCATGCTGTTTACTTTCTACAGTTCTCTATGAAGACAGGACTGTTCAGTGAGAAACCCTTCTAATTATCCACATGGGCATTTCCTGAGGTCACAACAGAAAGAGAGAGAGAGACAAGAGACAGAAAGGACAGACAGACAGACATTGGAGTTCATTGGAGGAATGGCTATAAAGAGATAATTTTCTAATCTGTCTCACTCACTGCAATAATATCACGTCCAGTGAAAGAAGAAAAACATTTTGGTACCACCGTTTCTGTCACAATTTAACCACTTATGCTGTGTGGGCTGACTAGTACTCTGAGGTGTGTGTGCTTGTATGTGTGTGTGTTATTCTTCTACAGATGGTCAGTTGTTTTTTTTACTATCTAGACTGCCTTCATCTCAAAGACTGATTAACTTCTGGTCCAAATGTACGAAGAAAACAATGTACTGACTTAATAGAGTTTATCGATGAAAATACCAACAATGCTTAGTTTTCAACTTCGATGAAGTAATTCTTAAAAGATATCTAGCTAGTACTGGTATCTCTAGATATGAACAAAACATGTCTATGACGCACAAAAATCATGACACAAAAGATCTAAGTAATCACAAAAAAATTGATCATGTTGACTCTCAACATACACTCCATAAAATAGTGTACGTGTGTGGCAAAGATGACACATCCACTCTAAAATTATCCAATGAAACAACATACAGTGAGAAACTCATCTTGGCTTCCTAACTATCACTTGTTCTCACAATCATAAAAAAAGCTTTCAATAATAAATGGACTGCTCGAAAAAATTTTCTTAACTTTGTAGTTGTTAGCATGCTGACCTTACATTTATGGCTGTTGCCAACATACTCGATACATGCAACGCTTGATGTTGATGCGCCTGGCCATAACACTTTGTTTATTGCAGTAAAGGGCCACCCATCATCATACAGTGATTAATCAATGTGACAGCTGGGAACATTAAAAAATGTCAGTTATTGGGAAACAACTGAAACATGTGCTCAGTAACGATCTCACTGTCTGTGGCCATCATAAAATAAGTCAGTTGTGAAACTAGACACTTCAAACGTTCGGCAATGCCAGTATGCAGCGTTTAATAACAAGCGCACACACCAGATGTTTTGCCACATGTGCACAGTCTGCTCGCACGCGCACACACACATGTGCAACATGGGACAGGTGTGCTGGACAGACACGAACAACTGCAGGCAGCAGATGTCTGCTGCAGCCATCGAGATTTGGAGCCAACCAACGGCTGGGGAGTCTGGGACCCGGCAACAAGTTAACCCAGATCTCGCCAGGTCAAGGAGCAGCAGGAAGAACAGTTTTATTGGGGACTGTATGAGGTCGCTGGTTCTGTTTCGGCTTCTTTTCTACCTCCCCAGGCTACTTCTCACTTGTGCACGAACCGTCTGCTGCTCTTTTTCGCTCCTCTGTCACATGTGTCGAAGAGAAATAAAAACAGGCATCGGAACTATGTTGGCCGTCAAATCGATCAAAAAGAGGGCACCGAGTCCTACTGTTTTGCCACGCATTATCACGCATTATTATTGGCACATGTCTAGAGCTAAATCCTAGACGTATCGGAAACAACAGGTCAGGTCAACATTAGCATCATTTGATGAGGAACGCGTAGGAAAGATAGATTTGAATGGAGCAAAATGGCGACTGAGCGGAGAAGAAACACACACGGTACCCCTACCTTTCGTTGATCCTGTCCCACGTTTGGTTGTCGATGGGGTGAGAATCGCGATTTTGCATTACTCCAGACCACGCCGATTGTGGTGCAGGCTTAGATGGTTGTCCCAACTCTTCAATAAAGTTTGATCGAAGAAATTTTAACTCAACAACACACAAGAGTTTCCACCATATTCACTCCTTTGTGATGGTGGTAGGCCGAAGCGCGTTCGGTATACGAATATTCTTCCGCGCGATACACGCGCCCGGCGTGAGTCATAGCATATCGTGACAATGCTTCCAGTTTAAAAATTAGACGCAGAGCGTGATGATTTTGAATTACACTCGATCGTTGCCGTTAGAATTCTCTCGATTGCAAATACACAACTTTGCAGACGTAAAGAAAATAGTCCAAGCGCACAAATATATGTAGTGCCTCAACCTATGTTTTCATCCTTTCTTTGCCGAGGGCAGCCGATCGTATTGATTGATATTGCCAGATCTTGACCAATCAACACTCGAGCAAGCGAACGCGAGGTGTCGCATTCACGTGGTCGGTTTCTTCAGTCTTGGCTGCGATCAATATCAGTGATCGAGAGGGTCATAAAGAAATTACACCTAATCTCTCCAGCGCACGAGGGTTAAGGCTGAGTTGACTGCCATCAATAAAAATGTCCCTGAGATTACTATCCAGGCCGTGGCACTGTGCAGCAGTCCCAAGCCAAACCTGACCCGTAATCGCTGGCAAAGGCCATCTATTTTCACTGTCATACGGACTTCTTTCCGGTATCTTTGTTGTTAAGTACACCGACACCCCCCACCCCCACCCCCACCCCCCCCCTCCTCTACCTATCGTACTACTCCCTTTCCCGCCTTCCTTCCCCCCTTCCCCCCGCCCTCTGCACACACACACACACACACACACACACACAAGAAAAATGAGAAAAAATGCGAGTCATCAAATGACCTTGAACTCGAATTCTGTAACCCCTCGTTCAACGCTCGTTTAAAATGATTGTTTCAGCTTTTAATTACCCTTGTTGAGTGTGATAAACTCTCTCTCTCTCTCTCTCTCCTCTCCTCTCTCTCTCTCTCCGTCTCTCTCTCTCTCTCTCTCTCTCTCTCTCTCTCTCTCTCTCTCGTGTGTGTGTGTGTGTGTGTGTGTGTGCGTGTGCATGCGTGATTGTTTCGCTTTTAATTACCCTTGATGAGTGTGATAAACTCTCTCTCTCTCTCTCTCTCTCTCTCTCTCTCCCTCCTCTCTCTCTCTCTCTCTCTCTCTCTCTCTCTCTCTCTCTCTCTCTCTCTGTGTGTGTGTGTGTGTGTGTGTGTGTGTGTGTGTGTGTGTGCATGCGCGAATGTGTGTGTGTGTGTGTGTGCGCCCGCGCGCGCGCGCGCGTGTATATATATATATATATATATATGTGTGTGTGTGTGTGTGTGTGTGTGTGTGTGTGTGTGTGTGTGTGTGTGTGTGTGTGTGTGTTGCTGTTGTTGTTGTTGTTTTACAAATGAATATTTAATCTAATACAGGAACAGGAATGTGGGCAAAGCTCCAGAGTAATGATAGTAATAATAGTCTACAGGTTATTCATTTTCAGAAAAAGAAAATCTGATACGGGGCAAAAGACCACAAGAAACCCTGAACATCAAAAGACGGGAACAGGGCAAGGGAAAACTGACATGAGAAGATACACCAAACAGAATTATAAGCTTAAAGAGGTCACGAACTCGCTATTCCGATCGAACTGATTTCTTTGATAATAAACCGATAACACCTCTCTCTCTCTCTCTCTCTCTCTCTCTCTCTCCTCTCTCTCTCTCTCTCTCTCTCTCTCTCTCTCTCTCTCTCTCTCTCTGTCTCTCTCTCTCCATCCTGACCATTAATCGCAACGACTGATCAGACATTATCTAACACACACACGCTCTTAAACACACACGCGCGCGCGCGCGCGTTATATTCATTCGGCCGTGCACATTTACACACACACACACACACACACACACCATAAACGTGCTCGCGCACGCGCGCGCACACGCACACACACATGCGCGCGCGCACACACACACACACACACACACTCACACACACACACACACACACTCTCTCTCTCTCTCTCTCTCTCTGACTGACTGTAACCAAGTATTGTCAGGTTAACTCGTACTGATATTTAAGAAAACGTTATTTACAGAATGTCAATATTTTTCATTTAAATAAAAGAAACATAATTCACACACACACACACACACACATACACACACACGCGCGCGCGCGCGCGCGCGCGTGCGCGCACGCACTATGTATTCATTACAACATAAATGCCCAGTTTGTAATCATTCGAAGATACATGCACGTTACACACAGGAAATAGATCCCACCTGCGCCATCCTTAGCGTTCAACTGGAGGAAGTTACAATCTGCACGCCAAGACAGAGTTCCTAGTTTCACGATTCTGATGTCCTTCTGTCGCAATACCGGGTAAGAATAAGAAAGAAACAAACAAACGAGAAAACGCCGATTATGAAGCAGCAAAAAGAATAGCGTCGCATGCAGAGAATGCCTGCCGTGACGAGAACAGACGTAAGTGTGTAAGATCATCTAACTGCTGTTTTTTTTTTGGTGTTTTTTTTTGTTTGCTTTTTTTTGTTTTGTTTTGTTTTTTTGTTTTGTTTTGTTTTTGTTTGTTTTTTTCCAACATCCATTTTGCGCCCAATTTGAGAAGATAGTGATGGCTCGTTCTTCATTTTTCATTGTCCTGAATGTGGTTCATCTTGCCTGAAGAAGACCAAAAAGGTCGAAACGCGGAAGGATTATAATTTCTCTTCTTTGACTTTTTTTTTTTTTTTGTTTTCAATGTTAGCAACTTCCCATGTTTAAGTCTAAATGAAAAACAGTTACACCATACCGTAGCCATATAAGTAAGCCATCTATGGAAGCCGTGTGCAAAAGATCATATTAATTGTTTAGCAGGGGGGGGGGGGGGGGGGGGGGGGGGGGGGGGGGGGTGGGGGGGGGATCATATAATTGTTTAGGACTGGGGGGGGGGGGGGGGGGGGGGGTGGTGGATATAGTATGACTGTTTCAAAAACGAAAAAAAAGACTACAAGTTACGAGCGATACTTCTGTTATCTGTTAATCAACTATTTATCAATGTAAAATGTAAAACGGTTACTTTCTCACGGAAACGGTTGATTATCACACAAGGAAAAAGTTACTTTCACACGGAAACGGCTCTTTATCAAGGGGAAAAAATTGCTGTCACAGAGAAACAGCTGAATATCACAGGAAAATAATCATTTCACAGGAAAACAGTCGATTGTGAAAATAATTATATTCAGACAGAAATAACTAATTATCACAGGAAAACAGTTATTTTCACAGCTTAATGGGTAATTGTTACAGGAAAAACAACTATTTCCACATAGAAAGAGCTACTTATCATAGGAAAACAGTTATTTTTCGTGGAAACAGCTGCGTATCACTGGAAAACAGTTCCACACAGGAATGGCTATTATCACACAAAAACAGTTATTTTTATCTGCCTGCAGCTAATGATCACAGGAAAAACAGTCTTATTCACATGAAGACAACACATTATCCTTGGAAAACAGTTAATGTTACATAGAAACTGCTAATCACCACGAGGAAACAGTTCATTGTGTGGAAATGGCTGACTATCAAAGAAAAGTTGTAACTTTCACATGAAAGCCGCAGAGCCATCACAGAAAAAACAATTCCTTTCACTCAAAAGCAGCTAGGCTATTCACATCTGGAAAACAACACACACACACACACACACACACACACACACACACACAGAGAGAGAGAGAGAGAGAGAGAGAGAGAGAGAGAGAGAGAGAGAGAGAGAGAGAGAAGACTCTTAATCATGATTTCTGGTTGTACGGGGGAAAGCTCCTTCCATGCGAGAGACGTGGCTGCTTGCTGTTTTTGTTTTTTTTTTTCAAAGGGGTGGCGGGGGGGGGGGGGGGGGGGGGAGACGCACTAATAATTAAGTGAGAAACAGCCAATTAGTTTGTTTTTTAACAACAACAACAAAAAAACGGTTTTCATGTCTTTTTCTTTTTCTTTGTTTTTTTTTTTTTAGTCATAAGGTGAAAGTCGTTCCACCTCCACCTCATCCCCGGTCCTAACTATCTACTTTCAAATGGACAGCGCTGTTTTGGACGGAATGCCGCCTGCTTTCGTGGTAAGGTCAATCATAATCAAAAACGTTTTCATGGGAAAAAAAGGGGTATTTTTCACGTGAAAGAGGGCGGAAAGCGTAAACGTAACGTTTTGAAGCTGCCATGCGACCGTAAGTATCAACAACCAGGCCTGGACCTTCTGCTGGGCAAGAAGTGAGTTTTTGACTGACCCCCCCCCCCCCCCCCCCCCATCCCCACCCCTCACCTCCTCCCCCCAAAAAAAAAAAGAACGTGTGCGATTACTGCTTGTTTTGCTATTTAGTCTTGGTACAAACAACAGTCGCAGTTTGTAAACGTACTGCCATCTGTGAGTTAGACATAGAAACCTTGTTGACTGAAGGCTTTTGTTACAGTGCTGGTTTCCACAGTGAAAGGTTAGTGCCCTACCTTCTGATGGCCGTTCGCGGGGAAGTAAACCGGCTACACTCCACAATTATCATTTTGGCTCTAAATCAATAGAAAATCCATGTAAACGTTTTGAGGCGTAGCATTAATCTTCGTCCAATATCGTTGATGATGTACCGGCGTTAAAATACCGCTAAATCGTACTGAGGATAAATCGGCGCCAAAATTTGATATCAACCTGATAACACATCACATCAACAGCCTCTAACAGTCTTCTCACAGGGATCCCAGGCGATGAGATCGTTCACCATCTAGAAATACACGAGTTACCCCCCCTTACCTGACGTCACACTTCCGACCTTCGCACTCACCCGTGACCCTGTCTTTCGCGCAAGGTGGGTGCCCCCCAAAATAGTCCCCTTCCTTTCGTATTGTATCTGTCTCCTCTGAACACCTGGCATGTGCCTGGATGAGCACGTGAAAGAAAAAGAAGAAGAGAGACATCAACTTTCACACACAACAAACATTCTCCGAACTAAAGTTTTGATTCAACGCCCATCTTGTGCCGAATTCGAGAAGGCGAGCGATTTGCTCGTTCTTCGTTTTCGTTGTCCTGATTGTTGTTTGTCTCGCCTGGAAAAGGCCTACGAGGTCAAAACGCGTCGTGTTTTGTAATGTAATTTGTTTGTCCCTGTTAACCAGCGGAGTTACTTACAATTCCCTTTTCAATCTGGTTTCAATTTTCGCCTGCAGTCATCTCCCTTTAAACATTTTCCCTGTCTATGAATACTCGACTCCTTGAGCAAGGCGTTGGCGCTTTACTTTTTTTATGTGAAGCCGAACTGTATGAGGGTTCGCCATGTCAAGGACACGGGCGGCATGGCCCAGTTTCTTCCTTCCGCCGCCGTCATGTTTTCCCCTGAACTGAACCAGGTTGCCCCATATTTTTTTCAAGTCAAGTCAAGTCAAGTAAACTTTAAACTTATCTCAATTTGAGAAATTAATTTGTGGTCACACACATTCACAGCAAATAAACAATAATTTAGCCACATTACCCATTTTCTCACATATGACATACATCATATAGAGGAATTTGGATTTCAATAAACATCTTCTCGGTTCATGAAATCAATGGACAGGGGAATAAAACTTTGTTTAAATCTGACACTTCTGCATTTAACCGATCGATATCTTCGTCCTGACTGAAGAAGGTCATACTGATTTGCAAGAACGTGGGTCTGGTCACACGTAATCTTCTTCGCTTTACAAACAACACGGCACCTGTATAGCTCACTCAGACTTTTTTGTCTCTCACCAACGATTTTTCCTCCCACGTTCACCACTCCACCACCACCACCTCCCCCGTCCACAGCCACAGCCCGGTCCGTCCCGCCGCAACCCCGGCACCGGGAAAATCCACAGGGAGCAGCCAATGTTAAATCGTCATGTGGCAACCCACCGGAGGAGACACTGCATTGCTGCCGAGCCACTTTGGTGGTGTTCAGTGGCGCCTGTTCTGATCCAACATACGCAGGACACCACCTGTACTAAGCCCCCTACTGACGACAATAATCGCTTAGTCGTGGCGCCGGCGTGATTGAGCTCTCTCTCTCTCTCTTTCTCCAGAAGGCGCCACCACGTCCGTCCAACGACAGACCCCATGGATTTGCCGATGCCGGTGACCCTGACGGAATCAAACCAAAGCCATAGACGTGGAGAGGACATCAAAACTGAGGTCACCATGAGAGCAGGACATGAAGGGCCACACAACTGGACACGCTGGGGTTACCCTTAGGCTGGTCTCCGGGTGATGTGACAAGACATCAAATCGGGTTGTTTACAGTCCAGCCGAGCGCGGGAGACATATCAGGGCTGGAGAGCGTAGGATTGATCCTCCTGTGGTGGCTGGCCATCCCACTTTATTTTCTTTAGCCCCAGATTTTAGAACAAAGCTGAAGAAATGATGTTTAAAATAATCATATTTAAAAAAAAAAAAAAAAAAGAGAGAGAGAGAGAGAGAAAAGAAAGAAAACGAAAAAGCTACATGGTCTAATAATTCCCAGTTGTTTGACAGTTGTCATTTCCACTTGGGATTGTGTTGACATGTTCAGTTCCTGGTGGCGAGATATCAACAACAACAGCAATATCGACAACAGCAACAACAACAACAACAGCAACAACACCAGCTACAGCAACTACAACAGCAGCAGCAAAACCAACGACAGCAACAGCAACAATAACAACAACAGCAACAACAGCAACAGCAACAAAAGCAGCAAAAATAACAACGTAACTACAACAGCAACAACAACAGCACCACCACCGACAACAATAGCAACAACAACACAACAGCAACAACAGCGGCAACAACCACAACCACAACAACGAGAACAGCAACAGCAACAACAGTAACAGGAACAACAACAGCAACAACAGCACCACGACCAGCAACAACAACAACATCAGCAGCAACAACAACAACAACAGCAGCAACAAAAACGGCAAGAACAATAACAACAGCAACAACAACAAGCAGATGGCATTTGAAAAATTTTTTACGGAATAAAGCTGCAAGATTGTGCGAGAAAATGCTTTCTGGAGCAAAGAGAGAGGAACAGGCCACAACCTGAAGGTAGAAAAACCAGAGGACGACAAAGAAAGAGAAGAAGCAGAAGTCGTCTGAGAGTCTACAGCAGCATTGTTTTTTGTTGAGAGACGTGCCGCCAGGAGTGAAGTTGTTGTTATTGCTGTTGTTGTTGTTGTTGTTGTTTCTTGAGACGTTTGTTTGTTTGTTTTTTTTTGTTTGTTTGTTTGTTTGTTTTTTTTCTTTTTTTATTTGATCTCTCTCTCTCTCTCTCTCTCTCTCTCTCTCTCTTCTCTCTCTCTCTCTCTCTCTCTCTCTCTCTCTGCGCGCTGTGTGTGTGTGTGTGTGTGTGTGTGTGTCTGTCTGTCTGTCTGTCTGTCTGTCTGTCTGTGTGAGTGAGTGAGAGAGAGAGTGTGCGTGTATGTGTGTGTGTGTCTGTCAATCTGTTTGTCTGTGCGTCCTCGTGTGTGTGTGTGTGTGTGTGTGTGTGTGTGTGTGTGTGTGTGTGTGTGAGAGAGAGAGAGAGAGAGAGAGAGAGAGAGAGAGAGAGAGAGAGAGAGAGAGAGAGAGAGAGGAGAGAGAATGAGTACAAGAGGCAGAACTGAGGAAGACAAATATGAAGAAAAAAGATGAAAATGGGGGGGTGTGGGGGAAGAAGCTGCGGGAAAGTCTGAAAAGTAAAAACAGACAGGCGAAAGAGGTCAAAAGGACACCTAACGAACAACTACAGAGAGAGAGAAAAAATTTTCTTGAAATTCCTTGTCTTGAACTTTGCGAAATACCTCCATCTTCTAGGGAAGCTTTCGTTCAAATCGTGCTTACAGTGATGCCAAAAATGAGTTACGACAGGCTGGTCTCTTTGATATCCCAAAAATCGAAAAAAGGCGTATTACAATAACTGGTTTTCATTTAACATAACAAAATTTACTATGTTGCACTACTCACTTTTGACAACTACTACATATTTGCGTCGTATGGTAGCTTAATCTCAGTCCTATAGGATACAGGGGTTTTTTTTTTTTTTTTTTTTTTTTTTAAACATAGAAATGTAGTTCTTCATTTTCACGACAAAATTTACACTATTCATTTTTGAAAACTTCAATATGTATGCATCATTTCGGTAGCTTTATCTCATTCCAAAAGCGTACAGATTTATTATTTCTTTAATCATTAAAATATAGTTCTTCAATATAACACTGCGCCTTCTACGCATATTTTGCTTGACTTTATGAAGACTGATTATTTGTTATACGAGTTTCCAAGCTTATTTCAAATGAAACATTTTGTATGCTTTACAATTTTTCTTATTTGATTACTTTTGTTTTTTGTTTGTTTCTTTGTTGTTATTGTTTGTTGTTGTTTTTTTTTCATGACGTACATTATTACCATTTAGCTTTCATGTCGCGACCAGTCTGAAATTCGTTTCAAACTGAATTATTCAAAGTAAAGAAGTGAAAAATTAGGTGGTCACATGTGATGTGTGATACGTAGTACAAAAGTTCACCTCGCATGGTTGTCTGAAAAAAGATTCGTCTTGGCCGAGCCTCGTTCTCGTTCGCCTTCCGCGGCCATTTTGAATTCCACCACTATAAAGTCGTTTTCACGCTGTTCACATTGACTCTACATGTTGTCGTCCTGTTGGTGAGGTGTGATGGTTAAATGTACACTTCCCTCGCGTCAAGTACTCGTTAATTTCAAAGTGAGGAAACTGCAGGCGTACATTGAAACAGATCTTAAAAGGAATCTCAACTAAATCCGCTAGATGTTAGGGACAAACAAATTACGAGACAGAACACGATATGTTTGGACCTCTTAGGCCTTGTTCAGGCAAGGCAAAAAACATTCTGGATAATGGATACGAAGAACGAGCGATCACACACACACACACACACACACACACACACACACACACACACAGAGAGAGAGAGAGAGAGAGAGAGAGAGAGACGGATTCCCCGTAAAACTGCGGTCCACCTGTCTGTTGACCATCACAGACACGAATGTGACCAAAGCTGTTGCAGTAGGTCTGTTTCTTGACCGACGAAGACAACAATGAAATCATGTAGCTTACCACCTGTGCCCTTACGAACAGAAAACCGGCAGACAGTGATACTGACGGGAGCTGTATTATTCACAACACGCAACAAAAATCCGGGTTATCTCGGGCGTGTTAAAAAGAAAGAAAAAAAAAAAAAAGGGGGGGGGGGGGGGGGGGGGGGGGGGGGGGGGGGGGGGGGGGGGGGGGAGAAACAAAGAAAGAAACGAACAACATCCGGGTACTCTGGGACGTGTGTGTTGTTCATGTTCGCGCAGAGTGTGTGTGTGTGTGTGTTGTGTGTGTGTGTGTGTTTATGCCAATGAACTCGTAACACAGATAACGTCTTTTTATGCCAATGTACTCATAACACAGAAAAGTGCACAGAGAGTATTATGCGAGCAGACTTGCTACAAACGCCGATTGCAGCTGTCTCTCCCGTTTGTTTGCGTAGAACATGTATCATCCCTCAGGAAAACACTGTTTGATCTATTCAGTAATCTCTGAAGATCACATCTGCTTTCCGTGGGAAATCACGGTTTATCCTGCCAGGTTTCCCTATGGATTATAACAATTTTCCCCGAGGATATGGCAAATTGTTTTCCCTGAGGATAGAACCGCAATTGTTTTCCATGTTTTCCAGTGGGGGCAAAATCAGTTATCATCGTCGTCATCTCCAAGGATGATAACTTTTCTTCCTCTTTTCGTGGGCCAAACAGTAATTACACTGAAAAAAAAAAGAAAAAAAGAAAAAAGCGGCGGAACTGTGAAAAACGGTTGTGAACCCGAAAACTGAAAAGTGTTTTCCCCTGCTGAAGAGCCAGCAGTCTGCATAGTGACAGCAGTGATACCAACCTACATGCGCGTGTTAGGGAAAGTAACGGTCGCATCTGACAGAAAACAGTGGCGATCCTAAGGGAAAACAGTAGTGATCCCAGTGAAAAACAGTAGAGATCCTAAGGGAAAACAGTGGTGACCCTAAGGGAAACAGTAGTTATCCTAAGGGAAAACAGCGGTGATCCTAGGGGGGGGAAACAGTGGCGATCCTAAGGGGGAAACAGCGGTGACCCTAAGGGAAACAGTAGTGATCCTAAGGAAAAAACAGCGGTGATCCTAGAGGAAAGCAGTGGCGATCCTAAGGGAAACAGTGGCGATCCTAGGAGAAACAGCGGCGATCCGGAAAACAGTGTCGATCCTAAGGAAAAAGAGTGGGGGGGGGGGGGGGGGGGGGGGGGGGGGGGGGGGGGACGACCAGTGGAGATACTAGGGGAAACAGTGGTGATCCTAGGGAAAACAGTGGTGATCATAGGGAAACCAGTTGTGATCCTAGGGGGGAAAACAGGTGGCGATCGGGGGGGGGGGGGGGGGGGGGGGGGGGGGGGTGGTGATCCTGGGGGGGGGGGGGGGGGGGGGGGGGGGGGGGGGAGCGGTGATCCTAGGGGGAAACAGTGGTGATCCTAAGGGGGAAATAGTGATGATCCTAGGGAAAACAGCGGCGATCCTATGGGGAAGGGGGGGGGGGGGGGGGGGTGTCTAAGGGAAAACCAGTGGTAATCCTAGGGGGAACCAGTGGCGATCCTAAGGAAAACAGTGGTGATCCTAAGGGAAAACGGCGTGATCCCAGGGGGAAAACAGTGGCGATCTAAGGGGGGGAACAGTGGTGATCATAGGAGAAACAGTGGCGATCTAAGGGGGGAACAGTGGTGATCATAGGGGAAAACAGTGGCGATCTAAGGGGGGAACAGTGGTGATCATTGGGGGAAAACAGTGGCGATCTAAGGGGGGAACAGTGGTGACCATAGGGGGAAAACAGTGGCGATCTAAGGGGGGAACAGTGGTGACCATAGGGGAAAACAGTGGCGATCTAAGGGGGGAAACAGTGGTGACCATAGGGGAAAACAATGGCGATCTAAGGGGGGAACAGTGGTGATCATAGGGGAAAACAGTGGCGATGTAAGGGGGGGAACAGTGGTGATCATAGGGGAAAACAGTGGTGATCCCAGGAAAACTGGTGATCCTAGGGGGGGGGGGGGGGGGGGACAATGGTGATCCTAGGGGAAAAAAACAGTGGTGATCCTAAGGGAAAAACAGCGGTGATCCTAAGGGGGAACAGTGGTGATGCTAAGGGAAACACAGTGGTGATCCAAGGGGAAAACAGTGGTGATCCTAAGGGGGAAAACAGTGGTGATCCTAGGGGAAAAAAAGTGGTGATCCTAAGGGGAACAGTGGTGATCCTAAGGGGAAATAGTGGTGATCCTAAGGGAAACAGTGGTGATGCTAAGGGAAAACAGTGGTGATCCTAGGGGAAAACAGTGGTGATCCTAAGGGGAAACAGTGGTGATCCTAAGGGGGAAATAGTGGTGATCCTAAGGGAAACAGTGGTGATCCTAAGGGAAAACAGTGGTGATCCTAAGGGGAAACAGTGGTGATCCTAAGGGGAAACAGTGGGTGATCCTAAGGGGAAATAGTGGTGATCCTACAATGTTTATCCTAGAGGAAAAACAGTGGTGATCCTAAGGGGAAACAGTGGTGATCCTAAGGGGAAACAGGGGGGAAGAAAACAGTGGGATCCTGAGGAAAAAACAGTGTGATCCCTGAGGAAAACAGTGGGGATCCCGAGGAAAACAGTGGGATCCCGAGGAAAACAGTGGAGATCCTGAGGAAAAACAGTGGGGATCCCGAGGAAAACAGTGGGATCCTGAGGAAAACAGTGGGGATCCTGAGGAAAACAGTGGGGATCCTGAGGAAAACAGTGGGGATCCT